>JBBMFX010435477.1:0-17494 GCA_037832545.1 Rhabdalestes septentrionalis
TTTGTTTAAAATCTTAAAATTTACTCTGAAAGTGACCAGAGGTAGAGTAGTAGTTAGCGAACGCTAGAAACGATTGAATTGTAAAGTTAAAGAAATAACTCTTGTCAGCAAATCATTAAGAGCAAGTGCTGTTACTCACGATAGACTCCAACATTACACTGGTAGAATTATTTGATGAGGTTGTTTACACGCGGGAGCAGAGTGCAGGATGTGTTTGACCGGTTGCAAATGCAGTCCACTTGTTTTGCATTTATAACGTCCTGTAGTTATAATTCTTACGCAGTTTCGTTGCTGTCCAGTTTTTGATTGTTAGTTTAGCACTGGTGCTTCAAGGTTGAAACTGCAGCACCAATGCTAACCTAAGCTAACACCAGTCATTCAAGATTTGTTGAAAGTTCTTTAAGGCATCGCATTCCTTACTGTGAGCAATGTAAACATACGTTTTCCAAACCGTTATCATAAATATGGACTAATCCGATCCAAGGGCAGTCCTCCTTGATTTATTTGTTAGTGCTACATGTAGCTCTGAAGTTCTCTCTTTTTCTAGCTCGCATTAGGTAATATTGCACCATAGACCACATTGACAGGTCTGCCACACATTGAAATACTTTTTTATAAAACAAAATTAGTACCTTGTTATTTATATTACACAATAGCATTATAGCTTCAGCGTTAAACTGACAAAGTATCTAATATGTAATTTTCTCCAGGTGTACTGAATCATCCAAGATCTAGATAGTACATCTGTCTAGGTAGATGGGTAGATGCCTTAATGGAGAGCAATTTCTTAAAATATATTTGGGCAATGTGGCAAAAATTATAATGAGACTATTTAATGATGTTTAAAAGTACATTAAAAATTAGAAAGCATATAACGGAGTGCTATTCAATCAGGTCCTTGTTCCTAGGCAATTTATGAAGCCAGTGTACACTGGCTTTGCCTCTCTAATACATTAAAGTATACCAGTGTTCAACAGGGCTGCATTGATTATGCCCATGTTGTACTCAAGAGTGTTTTGGACTATTTCATCAAAATAATAAAGCATTGCTTGGCTTGCCTCAATTAAGGTTTAATTGTATGGTGTGCTTTGTTTAAACTGACATTTCATGCTTCGTCTTAAATAATTTGTGCTTTGGTGGTTTTATTGGTGTGGTTTATTTTATTACAGTCATATAACTGAAAATCTTCATAATGTCATGCAAATTGTTCAGAGGTCTTGTTCAGCAGTCTACATTGGTTGTTTGTTCTCTGGGTAAGCCTGTGGATTACTTTTAAATCTGTTTAGATTTTACCATGCAGGCTATCTTAATCTGTTTCAGCAACCACTTGAACTCCCGTAGGCTTGGTTTTGCTACCCGATGGTTATCATGGGGTCTTGTCTTCATAAGTGTTAAATACAGAATAGTTCCTGTTCCATACTACTATTTATGTGTTTGGAAAAAATACAGGTGAGAGGATTGATTGATGCGTTTGTCATAACAAAGCTATAGGCCAGAATGATCGTTTCCATACAACTAGTAAATTACTGTTCTGTTTAGTATCAATCACTTGTGTATTATGAGAGCTGACTGACTTTAACAGATTATTCAGAAATTAACAACTTTACTGGTGTCATTTAATAGATTTCAGTGCATGTAATTGTGACAAACATACAACTGTTCCTTTACACAAAGCTGGACGCTCCATTTTGCTATGTAGATATTTGGCCTCAAATTGGCTCACCTCCTAGGACACACAGTTTTCTTTCTAAATGTAATCAAAATGCCCTTTGCCATTGATTGCCTCTCCCTTCTTTATTGCAGTGTGCACAGGCCAGTGACTGGAAGAGTGCAAAGTCTATTTATGAGTTTTCTGCCAAAGATATTGATGGAAATGAGGTGTCTTTGGAAAAATACAGGTGAGAAGATATAACATTATGATAAACTGTCATTTTTAAATATTTTAGCATATTGAGAAATTGACATACTTCACTTCAAACAGAGAATCACCGGTCGTGCTTATTGGAATAAAAATGTGATATAAAGGTTGTAATGAAAAGTTTTGTGTATATTTAGTAAACCCCCAATTTAACGTGGATTAGGCCTGTAACGATACATTTTGCTGGATGATAATTGTCCCAGAATAATTGAAAAAAACGATAATATTGTCTGTGTCCATTTTCATCTAATGTAATGATAATGACATAATAATGCAAATGCACCCTTTCAAAGATATATAATCCTTGACTTTTAAAGAACATATAACACTGGGAGGGGTGTTATATTGTAAGACAGTCAGCATACCTTGACTTTGTGTGGCTTAAGGCAGGATCTCTCGGGAGTAGCAATGTGTCAAGCTGTGCTAAACATTCTCTTGCTCAGGGCTGGGCAATACATTTCTACAGGGGGCCACATGGAGAATCTGAACTTAATTCTGTGCAATACTAATTTCCTCCCATTGTAAAAAGCAGTAAATTATGCTTTTGAAAAGCTGCTACTGATAATCAGAAGTATAAGAATATTCAGTAAGTGTTTATGTAAATTTAAAATAGGGTTTTTTTAGGTTTAGATTCAAATTAGTTAAAGAACGACATGGCAGGAAACACTCTGTGTGAGACCTGGATAGTGTCAATCACAAGCATTATAATATGAAGGCAAAACAGCCAAAAATAAAAATTAGAAAATCCAAATATTTTTAATAAATATGCAACTGGAATAAAATCTAAGGGCTTATCAACACAAAAAGCATTAGGCTAAAATATGATTCTACAGATGATGATAAACTAAGAGCCGTGTGGGAGCTGAGAGAAGCGGCTTTAAAAAGAAAGAAAAAACGTCCCGTCCTGTAAGTGGGACGACCGTACACATTGGTGTAAGTGGTATTCACAGCTTAAAAGCGTACCTAATTTGAGGAACTTCATACTGCGTGCCCGGTCCCGCCCACCCACGCACCACGATTTAACGGACCGAGGCGAGACACCGGTCATAGTCGGGCTGGGTTAAAAAGATCAACGGACCGCACGTGTCCCGCGGGGCTCTTTCAGTTTCTTCACCCCTGCTATTGCTACTGTTTTAGCACAAATGCGGCATACTGCCTAGCACAGTAGTTCACCATGTCCATTCATTTTAAATCCAAAGTGCTCCCACACTAAAGCTGTCGCGTTCGACTTTGACACCAATTCCATCTCCCATTCTCAACTAACGTTAGCGTTTTCTCTCGTGGCACAAGAACTAGCAATTAGGCTAGGAGAGCCTAATGACAGGAGAGTTTAAGCCTCATTACCCTAAGGAAACGAGAGGGGGCGGTAGAGACCAATGCACCACAGTTGTTAGTGTTTGAGGAAAAACAAGAGGAAAGCAAACATGCATGCTAATGTAAATTATCGTTGCCGGAAAATTATCGACCTCATTTTAATTATTGTGCAATTAATTGATTTATTATTTATCGTGACAACCTAACGTGGATCAGCATTCATGATTTCAGTCCGTCTCACGTTTTTTTTTTCAGAGCAACAAACAAACAATTGTTCGCTGAAGCCCCTGCACCAACACGGAAACTGCACATATATTGTAAAGGGCAAAATGTATATTATCAACCAGTATGGTCTAATTCACCCCAGGGACCTCAGTTCTGTGTATGAGCTCAGATCCCCTTTAAGCAGTTCTGTAGATGTTTTATATTGGAACAAATACTCTTTCTGATTGACTCCTGGAAGAGATCGTTACACAAGAGATGGTTATTTCCTTTTTTTTCTACAATCCAGATATGGGGAACTGAGCTGCAAAAATGATTTCAAAATGATGTCACAAAAACACATTTATGTGTATGTCTGTGTATTCAGCCTACAGAAGTTTAAAGAGACCTTGTGAAATAGTCATGAAATAATTTATTGGAATTGCTTTTGGTTCATAAGCCCATAAACATTCTGTGCATCACTATGTTTAAATTAATCTAATTTATATCTTTTTATTATCACCAGAGGCTTTGTCTGCATCATCACGAATGTAGCCTCTAAATGAGGAAAAACCCCAGTAAACTACACTCAGTTTGCGGCCATGCACGTCACGTATGCTGAGAAAGGTTTACGCATCCTGGGCTTCCCCTGCAATCAGTTTGGAAAGCAGGTATGGTACACATCAAGTGTGGTCTAATGTAAACGTCAAAGTTTCTGAAATGTATTGTGTGCGCCATGCAATGTATTGTAGGAGCCCTGTGGTTCATTTGTTAATAGAAAGCCACGCTGTTTTCAGTGAACTTCCCTGTACACGAGCAGACAGAAATGCTGACCAAAAACACATTTATATTAGATATCAATGGGCGAGTACCTGAGTTTTGATTTATGTGAACCAATGTGCCTGTCCTTTGGCTACCATTATAGGTTGTGAGGCAATGGATTCTCTCTTCATATAACATGGGTATTTATTCACACTACTGGTTATACAGCAGTTTCTGTGGAGAATACCTGTTGAAACTGAATTCTGGTGAAAGCTAATCTTGTCCTAAGTAAAGATGACTGAATAACATGAATTATGCCTTGAATCACTTTTTAATAGCTAATCCATATAGTTACTGCCATTTCTGTCATTTGAAAGGCTCATCAAGAAAATATGTGCCAAATCTTTCCATGGCAACTGACAAATTAGGTTTTGCATAAATAAATTGAACGCTGATTATATTCTTCTCATTTTAGGAGCCTGGAACAGAGGCGGAAATTAAAGAGTTTGCAAAAGGGTATAATGCAGAGTTTGACCTCTTTAGTAAGATTGATGTGAACGGGGATGATGCCCATCCACTATGGAAGTGGATGAAGGAACAGCCAAAGGGGAAAGGCACACTGGGGAAGTAAGTTGTGGTTGGTTTTTAGGTTGTTTTATATCATTCCTGTTTCCATTTTTTAACTGGAATCAGAAAACTGTCATGGAGGAAATTTACGCTGAATTTCTCTCCGTGTACCGAATCTAAATCAGATTCTCTGGAAAAAATGTAACCAGCGTGCATGATTATATTCATTGTTTTTGCAATGTCACAAAAGGAAACACAAGGACCCCCGCCCCCCCAAAATGAAGAACCAAGTGCAGTTGGAAGGGGCTGAGAGAAGTTTTGGGGATGTGTCTTATGAAAATGATTTATTTATTTTGACTGTTAGTTTGTTAGTAACATTATCCTCACAGCTACAGTTCAAATCTAGAAAAGTAAACTCCAAACATGTCATGGCTGAACAGCTGTATCTATGCCTGAAAAGTTGAAATGAATTACCTTGTTTCTCACCTTTTATTTTATTTTTTTCCAGCAACATCAAATGGAATTTTACCAAGGTAAATGTTTCCCTGTTTCAGTCTTATGTTTTTTGTAAAAAAAAAATTAAAAAAAAAACAGAACAGAGAAATAATTTGGCATCACTTTATCTTAGTCATTCAAATTGTCTTTTTGTTTTTTCTAGTTTCTGATTGACAAGGAGGGACAGGTTGTAAAGAGATATGGACCAATGGATGATCCCAGTGTAAGTTTACATCCATCCAAGTCATCTAATCAATCACTCAATTAAGTGTTTTTGTTCCAAGTTTAATCTTGTACTTGTTTTAATCAAATACAGGTCATTGAAAAGGATCTGCCAAAATACCTGTAACTTGTTTGGAATAGTGGTTCCTGCCATTTCTCTGAAGTCTTCACTCGCTACCCCCTGCGCTGCTGTGGCCAATGGTGTACTTGCAGGTTTTTCCTAGAATAATGACGGCCTTTCCTCAAACCTGCATGCAGGTAGGATCGGCCTGATGACCCTTGACGTGCAAACCTACTCCGGGGAAAACATTGCAGTATCCAGACATCCCAGCAGCACACAGGCTTATTGTAACTAGTCCTGCACTTATTACTAATGTCCATGGTCATGCACTTAAATGTGAAATTTTTAGTAAACATTATAATAAATAATGAAAGTGAAATTTGCTTTTGGTGTAGTTTTTTCTGAGTCTGCTTTTGCACTGTGGTGAACTTCTGAAGCATGCCTTCATTTTCTGCTATAAAGCGGATGCCCATAGACTTCACAACCAGAAAAGAAATGAGCTAAATTGCTGCAGTTATAATGATGTAAATTAAAAAAATATATATATATATATTGATGTAATTCAAAAACTTCCCAATGGCATATGTGTGTTTTGAGTCATGTTTTCTGTTCTTTGGAATTGGATTCAGTAGTACTATATGACTTCAGGTGCTATTTGGACTGATGGTCCAAGAAGTGTGTGTGTGGTATGTGTGTGTATGTATGTACAGACCCTTCCAAAAAAATGTGAAAGTCATGGAAGAGTTCATTTATTTCCATAATTCTATTCAAAACTTTCATAGTTTATAGATTCTGGGCCCACAACTTAAATGATTTCAAGTTGTTTATTTGTGCATAATTTGGGCTTCCAGCTAATAAAACCCGCAAAAACAGATATTCAAAAAAATAGAATACTGTGAAGACATTAGCCCACATTTTATAGGGATTATCAAACGGGGATGATATTAGAATCTGGCAGAGACCCAGAAAGACTTATGAGGCAGGAGTCACCTTTTTTCCACTCTTCCTTGGATCTCTGCCAGAATCTTGAATCTTATCTGTTTGATAATCCGCTATAGGGTGCAGTGCTGGTGCATCTTCACCTGACATATTTTGACCTTCCACTAGACGTTCCTTTTATTTGCTTAGACACAGCACTCTGTGAACAGCCAGCCTCCTTAGCTTTGAACTTTTGTGGCTTATCCATCTTATGGAGGGTATCAATGATGCTGTTCTGGCCAGTTGTCAAGTCTGCTGTCCTCCCCCTAACTGGGAGAATTGAACCAAAGTGAAGCAGTTGAATGACACCTGGGAAAACCCGTGCAGGTGCTTTAAGTTTAGTAATGTGTTGTGTGAGACACTCAGTTTAAAACATTCATGCCCGGTAAAATATGGGCTGATGTCCTCACAGTATTCTTTTTTTAAATTCCTGATTTTGTTTTTTATGAGCTGGAAGCCCAAATTATGTACAAATGAAGTACTCGAAATCGTGTAAATTGTGTGCCCTGAATCTACAATCTATAAAAGTTTAACATTTTGAATAGAATTATGGAAATACATCAACATTTCCATGATATTCTAATATTTTGGAAAGGGTCTGTATATTTATATGCGCGTGTGTTCGTGCGCAAACTGCAAAAAATGCAGGATATACGATCTTTTAATGCTGGCGTTTAGGACTCTCGCTAGGGTGCAGTGTTGCACTATATTTAAATGCGGCAATCTGGGTGAAAGTAATAGTAAATATATTTTATCTGCTGTTTGATTTAATTTCTGCTGAAGTACATAGATGCGAGTCCGACCAATTGTTTTTATAGCACGCATCTGGACATTCATAACTCTTAATCTTCACTAACACCATAATTTGACCAGAAAATAACTGGACAATGACAAAAAATGCTTGATTGTAATTTCGAAAGGCGTTTGGGATTGAAGCCACGTGAAAGCTGACACTCGTCAAACTGCCAAGCTGCCCGCCAAGGTGCGTGACGTAGTCGGGGGCTCTATAGCGTCAGTGTGTGAGGGGCGGGCTGAACCAATTCATCTGAAATATGAATCAAAAGTCTCGTAAACGAATCGTCGATTCACAAGGACTGTCAATCGAATACCATGGTTACAAGATTTATTGCGAGTCTCCTCTAGAGACATCTCATCAAACATCGCTCACACGACATGGACAAAGGTATTGGGACGCCTGACCATTACACCAGTAAGGAAATGTAATGAAATTGCATTCAAACACATAGACTTCAATATGGATTTGGTCCCCCTCTTTGCAGCTATAACATCTTTACACAAGATTTGTGTGAGAATTTTTGCCCATACATGTATTAATTAATATAGAGTTGGGGGACCAATTCTAAATTATAGTCGATGTATTTGAATGCAATGCCATTTACAAGTCTATGTTGGTGTATTGGTCAGGCGCCCCAGTACTTTTGTCCATGTAGCGAATAGTTTGACTCTGCTTTTCTGGGAATCGGTTCGAAAGAGCCGATTTGTTCACAGATTGATTCATGCACGCTCGATCGTTGCTCCTTGGGATCCAGAGCGAGTGCAGGGCGAAGGAGAACTGACACGCAAAAATGTAGGTTTAAAATAAATACCAAAAATATACAGGTCACTCTCTCCAAATGACGAGTGCTCGGGTGCCACCTGGTCCTTCGCTGTAACCCCGAGGTCCTGATTATCCGGAGCGATGGAGGCCGGGGGAAGCTCATCCTCTGCCGGGGCCACTTGCACAGAGGAGACGGAGACAGTCATTGGAGTGGGATACGGCATGGAAGGTGCGTGTTAAGGGGATTAATATTATTTTTGCAATTGCCTTCAGATATGCACTTTGCGTTCCAGTACAACCTCCTTTCAGATGGTCCTGAATGAATGCAGCATTTGACCTTCTAGACTCTCCCCGTAATAAAAATGCAGAAGTGTTGCACCACAGCATGACAGCTCGGGTTCAGTTCACTTAGATTCCCGTCTATGTCGGTAAAGATATTAGGTTTTAGCCTGTTTTGAGAAATGCTTTCCAAACAAACTTCAAGACAGCCCACCTGCTTTCCTAGCAGGTGAGGTTTGTGTGTGCGAGTGTGTGTTTTGCTCTCACTAGGTCAAAAAATATCACTTTTCTCTTTTTTGTTCCAAAGCCCCAGGTTTGGGCAGTGTGGGCTGAAGGACAGGAATCGTCCTTGGCAGAAAGGCTGAATGCAGAGAGTGAAATCAGCATTAGATAAGCAGTGCAGTTTTTTTCAGGCTGTTCCAGAGCTCTGACGGTGCTGCCTGGTGTTGACAGCTGTGAGCTTGTTCCTACAACGTTCCCTTGGGTTTGTAGGTCCTAGACGGGTGAGAGGGGTCTTGCTCAGGTCCTGTGCTCCCTTGGGGCTTGTGCCATACTGTTCTGTGTCATGCTGTGCTGTGCCATGCTGTGTGGTTTCTCAGGATCCTCTGCAGGACTTCTTCTCTGCAGGGGAAAGGGCTGATAAACCTGGTTCACATACAGGCCTTCCTGCAAAGCAGGCCCCTTTGTATGAGATTAAGAGTTTGCTATATACGTGTATGTGAGCCTTTCGTTTTTTCATAATACTTTAGATCATATAACAGTGAAACTGGGCTTAATTACCTGTTTTAATATGTACCCAGGGACACTGCAGCAAAAATTGAATTTGCTGGATTGTCACAATGGCTTACAGATACAGTTTCTTAGAAAATGTTCAATACTGAAATAATATTATGGCATCTGAGGTTTCTGAGTGGAACAAGTGCCCGATCACAGGAGATACATGGTGATGGAGCAACCATCCATTGCTTGGAATTTGTGGTTGTCTCTCTCTGGGTTGGTGGGATAGCCCCCTCTGTTAACCTATCACTCAGTATAATGGTACCCAGTGCAGGCATCGGTTAGCTGACATAAAAGAAATAGAAGGTAGTGTTCTTCTTTAAGCATGTTGAGCAATATAAGCACTGTAGTCTCCCAGGTTGGTGGCACCACACTCAGGTCGTCCTGGGTGGGATGAAATATCGCCCTCCTGGACCATAGGTGCAACATAAAGAGACAACAAACCACACAGAGATAATTAAAAAATGAGGGTCAAAAAGAGGGCCTGAATTGTAATTATAATTATATAATTATGCAATGGCAAAAGCTGTGTATCAGGGACATAACCTTGTAGTATTTGACGTTTCATTAATAAATAAATAATAGTTATAACACTAAGTTAATGGTGTAGATTTAAATGAATGAAATAGAGACAATAACATTTAAAGTTGCATCCCTAATTTCAGTGTGAGTTCATGTGTGTCATTCCATGTACAATCAAAGATGAGAAGCCAAATTGGTGATATTTTTCACATTTTTACCAGAAGAACTATGTTGAATATCAATAATATTAATACATATTTATAGGTATACCATGCATCTCTGTTGTATGCAGTAGGTTATAACATCTAGCTTGGTGTTGAACAGTGGTTTCTTTGTCCAGCATCTGAAGACACTTCTCAAACTAACGTGATTCCATATACCAAAGAACTCTTGTCACAAGGAAATGGGCATACCGTGTCCCTCAGCCAGTCTGTATTAAACCATAGATCAGAGCCATGTGAAATACGGCCTCCCTCAGGGAAGCTTATTAATGTGGTCTCTTTGGGAGAGGCTCCAGCATATTATAAAAGCAGCATATCTCAGTAAATAATGGTGTAGTTACCTGTAGTGTTTTTTCTACCACTGTGAAGAAGGTCATGCGTTACAGTATGTTGGTAATGTTTCCCTTTGCACTTTTGAGGAATCTGTTGCACACAATGTTGCAAGGCTGTTAAAATGTGTTAAATTATTCAGATTAGGCCACTACACCATGTGTGTTTATAAACAAAATGTTTCCATTTATGAAGCTCTGCAGTTGGATTGCATTGTTGTAACCAATTGAAACAACCAAGACAATGGTGAATTTGCCACATTGTCGATATTAAATGCAATTAGCCCTGTTGTGTTTGGAAGCTCTGTTCTGAATTTTGCCTCTTTTAAAAAGCAGTCTGGACTGAAACACTCATTATAACTCAGGTAGATGTACATATACAAATATATACATAGAGATTAGGGGTGTGCAAAGCGAACGTTATTCGTATCTGTATTTATTTGTTAAAAGGGAAAATTAATAGTATTCGTATGCTTATTTGTATTGGAGTAAAAATTCATAATGCAGCGAGTGCGCAAACTCCGTCCACAACTCCCCCACTCCTGAACTTGAGTGTGGGACCGGGGGGCGATTGGAAGCAGAGTATCTCAACCAGATCTCACGAGTGTTTGTGCAGCCATCACATAACCCAATTTAATCAAAATACATGCTCTGATCATGATTATGGACGTTTTTTCATGCTAGGACAAAAAATTGTATTTTTCAGAATACTGTATTCATAAAAAACATGTTATTTGTGCCTTTCCAAATACTTATCTAAGTTGTTTTTTGTGATGTCATGGAAAAAGTTATTTCAAAATAGATTGAAGTTTAGTTTCAGTACATGAACCGGGGAACCAAACATGTGTTTTGAAACTTGCTGTGTTTACAAAATAAACTTTTCATTTCAAATAGGTGTGGCCTTTTTCTTTGTTTACAATAAGGCATTTAAAACACTGAGCAAAACACTTCTTTCTTTCTTATGTATTCTGACCAGACCTCGTCGGTCACGCCCCCTCATCCTTGTGCTGGTTTTTTAGGTTTGGTCGTGACACTTAGCAAGGCAATCAGATGCACCCTAATGGAATGAGCCTGTGCTGCTCAGCACTGCGCCCAAACACAAGCCCGCACGAAAACGAGGGGCATGAGGGCCCGGTTGTCACAGTCAACTGCACTTCAGAGGTGGGGGGTTTGAAAGTCATGAATCAGAAAAATTTATTTATTTCTCCTTGCTGCTGATTGACTACTGCCCCATGACACATCTCTGGCAGCTGCAGTGCAGAATGTCCTGTATTTTTATTTTCTCTATTCTCCTGGTCAAGGCCCCCCTGAGACTACCTGCCATGTGCTCCGGGCTGCCTGCTCTATCCCACACGCTAGCCTCTGTAGCTACACTGCACCCCTCTTGGGCAGCTAACTGCCCCTCTAAGGCAGCTAAAGGCCCCTCTTGGGACGCTAACGGGCTTAGCTGCTTTGCTAATGGGCTTAGCTGCTGGGCTAACAGGCTTAGCTGCTGGTCCTGGATGCGTGAGCCTTGGCGCTGGCACTGGGCACTTGCAGCTGGAGCTTTTTTTCCGCTACGGGCTGGCCAACCACGTAGCTTCCATGGGCATCGCCGCTTGCCGCATCAGAGGCTTGAACACTGCCTCCAACTTTGGCTAGCTCTGGTTCCTAATGCCTGGGCAGACCTCAAATGAGGCCTCGCTATTCCAGCCGAGGGCTCGCCTTCCATGGTGAGCCGGTTAGGGGCCGGAGTGGTGAAGGACCGGAGGAAGCCTCAGACTTCCCGGGCAACTAGTGACCAGGTGGGATACACAAGCGTTGTGGACCCCCACGTCTCTTTCGCGGATCTCCTGCCTCGCCAATCAACGAGCCAAAGCGGGAGCTTATCCATGGTCAAGTCTCCCCCCCGAAGCCCAGGTCTGCTTCCTTGTCCTCTGACTCACCACCACACAACAACTCTGCAGTTGTAAACAGGCTCATCCTCGCTGGTTAACCCCAGTGCTGGGTCCAGGTAGCCTCATTCGTGGCAAACTCCATGTCACTATCGGGCTCACAGCCCAGTCTGCTGTGCCACTTAGGTTGGTCTGGTCTGTCACGTTCCCCTTCTTCTCCCCAATGAGGGCAGGTACGTAGACGGACATTCATGCTCAATAACTTATTTAAAATTCAGAACAAAAGCTGGTGCAAGGACTAGATACAGAACTCAAAGAACAAAAGGGAGTAGAGAAATGAAACGTCCATGAAACGTCACAGTTACCAGCCCTCACACTCAGCTGTGTTCTTTTTTGTGCTGTATATGCCGCTCCCTGATAAAGAAAAACATTTCTGCTTGTACCTGATTTATAGATGTTAACTTGCTGTTGCTCGGAACGTGCCCTGTTATAATGTTATGATTGTGGCTCTGGACTCTATGGGTAATTTGTGTTTTCATATAACAAAGTAGATCAAATGTTAATGCTCTTTCAGTGGCAAAGAGCTTTGTGTTTATATTTTATTTGACTGGATTTATGTTAAAGTTTATCTTTTGTAGATTTTATTTAGGTTTTATGAACTGCTGACAATATTTCTCCAAATTTCCAAATAAATTTGTTATTTAAAGCATAATTGAGTGGAATCGATTTTCTCGCCCCCTCCTCAAAATCAAACTACAGATGACAAATAAATGATTCAAAAGTAGTTTTAACTTTAATTTGTTTTGGGGGTTTTTACCATATGGCTACAGTGCAATCTGACACATAGTTTGGGTCTAAACATTTTGGCTTCTTAATGAAGCCTGGCTTTTCCACAGTATGTATGGGCACCATATATTTTGCAATATACATACAGCGATTCCTAATACTTTCCACCGTGCCCCATTCTTATCATATGTCACTAGGGCAGGAGCATCAAGCTCTGGACCTGGAGGGCCAGTGTCCAGCACAGTTTGATGGTTCTCCTCCTCAACACACATTCACTAAAACTCACAACTACCTGGTGATGTGAATGAGGTGCTTCTGAGCAGGGAAATCACCAAAATGTGCTGGACCACTAAATGGAGTTTACTGATTGGTGGTCGCAGTAGCAACTTGTTACATGAAGGCAACACTTTAACACTAAGTGTCAGCGCCTTAAAAAATACTTGATTGTGGCATCCAAAATGCTGGGCATTTTGAAATTTGAAGTGTCTGGGTTCTTGGCTCTTAGACGGTTAATTATAGTCAAAAACTGTAGGTTTGAAACCAAACTGAACAGAGTACAGCTGAACTGAACTGAACTGAACTGAACGGAGCTGGTACCAGTCAGTAGAAAACCTCCACAAGAATTGTACCGGTTACCAGTTACCAGATTTAGTAACGGAAAAGCAAAAAGCGAGTAGAGTTGAACCGACCCGAGCTGGAACCAGTCAGTGTAAAACACCATAAGAGTACCTGCATTCTACACGGCATATGAAACGGCACCGCTAGCTAACATGGCTAACGCTAGCATTGTAGTGAGTCGCCCAATCAAGAGGACCTGCGATCAGATTGGCTGTGATTCTTAAGCTGTCTGACATAGTGTTGTTTTCGTCAACGAAAATTTTTCACGTGACAGAAACGAGACGAGGTGCGAAGTTAATGCTGGTCATGTGATGATAACGAAATGAAATATATACTGTAGTTTGTTGACGAATAAGAATGAGACTAAATGTGGTTTACAAGATAAAAACTGCTAAAATGTCTCCTAATTTTCATTGACTAAAACAAGACGAGATGTTATTTGATTGGGAGGGGAGAAGAAAGTAAAGGAGGTTCGACCTTAGAGTTGAACGACGTTACGTTCCAATAATTTTGTCTATTGTGAGGCACTGTGAATTAGACTTTTGATTTTCTGCCCGTGAACCCGAACCCGGCCCGATATTTCCTGCAACTACCCTCGAGTCTGACCGGGCCGTGATCCAGCATTTGAGTTGCTCTGAACTTGGAGTGTAAGTTTAGGAACGCACCCACAGTTCAGAACGTGTGTTATAACGGCCCACATATTTTAAAAAATCGGATTTTAATCGGGCTCAGGACGAAAATTACAGTTAATGTGTCGGACTGGACTCGGACACAAGTGCACAGGCTCGGGTCAGGGTTTGATTTTTTGGGCCAGATCTAAGCTCTAATGTGAATTAAATGTATTTAGAGTGGACAAAGGTTTTGGGACACACACAAAATCTCTCACACACAGCATTTTTATACGCAGCCTTTTCATTCAAAAAGGCTGATCCTTGTTATGGTTTGTGTTGTTGTGTAGACTATATTTGCTCAGGAATAAAAACATATTCTGGTGAGTTGAGGCCCACACACTGAAGGTGAAGACTTTTAGCAGTTTTACAAATGTGGGTTGTATGGCAACAGACACACACATTTTTATTGTATTTGCACCTTTGTGATGTTAGGCCTATTCATTTATTTTATTTAAAATTTTGTGTGTACATCTAACTTCTAACATAATTGGTTGGCAAAATAAATGTCGTAAATTAAAATCAGAGTGTCTTCCATGTCTGCAATGGATGTACAGTATTCTTGAGTCTACAAGGTAATCAGATAACCTTATTTGAATTGTGAAATAGGCTTGACTGAAATTTTAGATTTTGTGTATTCTATTAAGTACCTATACTATTTTGACTTGCATTAATAATGAAGACTAAAATACAGCTTTCATTGACTAAAACTAGACTAAAATGTCATTAGTTTTCAATGACTAAAACTAGACGAAAATAGTCATGGCTCATTCTGACTAAAATATGACTAAAATGCTCAGATTTTAGTTGACTAAAATTTGACTAGACTAAATAGACTATGGACGTGATTAAGACTAATAAAAACTAAAATGATAGCTTGATGCAAAGACTAAACTAAAACTAAAATTAAGACAGGCTGGCAAAAACAACACTAGTCAGACACAGGAATTATTTGGACTGTGTCCGACGGCACAAAACCGAACCAAATCTGTTTTTCAGATGTAGCAATAACTTTCTTGGGCAGAAACACCGCTACAGTGTTTTGGGTGCAGTGCGCTAGTTTATCCGTGTGAAATTGCTTTTGGCGCTCGAGTCTAAGATAAGTAAAAAAAAAAAGATTTTCATAAAAAATGAACTGTAAATTTGAAATAATCGCTAAAATCTTCAGGCTCGATTAACATTAAAGTACTAGCTGGTTCTAACAATGATCGTCACCTGGTCCTGCTGAGAAGACGAGAGTTTGTTTGGGTTTCAAACCTGATTAGGGAAGAATGATTTTGGCTGTTCATCCACTCTGCCATCAGGCACACATTACTGAACTGTTAAGTGGTTAGCAACCATATCTAAATGAAATATCTTTTGCCACTTAACCCTGCTGAGCTTTGCAAAGGAATCCCATGCTAGGCTAATTAACATAGCGAATCACAGACAAGAGCGACTCAGCACTGGCAGACTTGAAAGACTGAAGCGCTGTTTTCTCTGCGTAGCTGAAAGCGCAGGAAGCTGAAGCGCAGTGTTAATGTTGTAATGGTAGATTAGTTCTCAGCGCGTGATCTTGTCACGTGAGGCTTGAGGAGACTCATTAAAAGCCCACTGGAAACTTGACTTCACAAGTGTAAAAGAATCTTCTCCTTCTGCTGTGCTTCTTATGTAAGTGTGCGGAGCATCATGGAAAGAGGCCATTACGTCATGTGTGGTTTTGCACAGCAGCCACTAAGGGAGTCCTGCTGTGCGTTAGCGCGCAAGAGACTGAGTGACAAATCACGTTTGGACTGATAGGACCCTTCTGCCTCTTCCTCTTTCTCACTGTTTACTTTTCTCCAAGAAACACTAAGTTGTAGATTCAGATTCAGAAGCCATTGTTATGAAATGCAATAAAGGGACCATATTGAATTTTTAGCTCCACTTAAAGACCCTATATCCTAGTAAACTTGGTTAACTTAAGGGGCCCATGTGTCCTAGGTCCAAGAAAGAACTAATTAAAATTGGGCCTTTTTGCTGTTTTTGCATGCATTTGTTTTGATGCTTTTTTCAGGTTTTATTTAGGATTTTTTAGATGGAATTACACATCCTTACACACAAACACGCATACTCTTCATAATGCTACCTACCACAGATTATTTTAGAAAATCTGTCTGCCTCTCCCTCTGTCTCTTTTCCTCTCCCTCTCTGCCATTGCCATGTAGCAGCACTGGGGTGAATCAGATTCTGCCTCCAAGCAGATCTGAGTGTTTCCACTGTGTTCGGTCTGCATGCTGCAGCACGTGGAGTGCCTGCAGCACCACCGCAACCTTCACTGTACTCTTAATGGCTGTGCTGTACTGTGCTTCAAGCACAATGCAGACTGCAGCTTATTGCAGCTTAGTAAAGTAAAAGTTCAGCATGAAATTTTTAATTTACACCATCTTCCCCCTACCCCAAATGTAGTAGACCACGGTTACCTAGGATTAGCATTTCTTTTGCTCTGAAGCCACAAGGCTGATGTAGCTAACCATTACTGGAAGATTACAGCTACCAGATTAGCACTGTGCTAATAGCATTCTGGAATGGCATATTTAAATTTAAAGGTAAGATTGAAAACCAATTCTAAATAGTCTAGTTTCAAAACAACTGGGTTTGCGCTCTGGGCATGTAGGATTTCCTTTGAAGGTGTGAGCCAACATGGACATCTTTAAGTTGATGTAAAAGTATTGGTGATTATTGTTACATTATCATTAGTTTGAAAAATGTGGCAGGGCTTCACACAGCTCAGAAGTGCTATACTTCACGCCCCCAGTGTTGGTGAGGAACACTCCTTCTAAAATTGTCATGAATGAGCAGGTTTAAACTGCTGTAGGCTGAATAGGCAGAATTGGTTGTTGTGATATCACAAAAACTACATTTAAAGAGGGCTGTTTTTGCAAATTGATTTCCATATGAGCTATGTTGGTGGGGAGAAAGGTATATACAGGAAACCTCCGCGTGTGGAGGTTACGTTCCAAGAGCACCTGTGTATAGAGAAAAACTGCTTTGTTGTGATGTGGTAAAAAAATGCCTAAGAATTCCTGTTTTTGTAGTGTAAACCCAAAATACACCCCCAAATATGCTCCCAAAACACTTTAATTTCGTTCTCGGCTTAATACATTACCATTAAAGAAAATGTAAAGGTTGACCCATATCTGTTCCGTACAGTTTACACTGAACTCCTGCAATGCAATGCTAGAATGTAAATACTGATATTGCTCTTGTATAGACTGTACTATAATTAATGCACGGGTGTATAATTTGGCATAGGGGTGTGCGATTTGACGATATGAGATCGTGAAGACGATCTGTGTACTGACGATCTGCCAAAGCAGAGAGAT
>JBBMFX010435910.1:0-17490 GCA_037832545.1 Rhabdalestes septentrionalis
ACCTGGACTCTGTAAAGCTGCTTTGTGGCAACCTGGTTGTAAAAAGCGCTATATAAATAAAATTGAATTGAATTGAAGTTTAGTTTTAGACATTAAATCTAAGTTCTCGATTTTGTGAATTTCAATTTGATACAGTGTTTTTGACATTTGTAGAAAGAGTTCAGGCTCTTTCATAGTTTCCATGGCAGCTTTTGTTTTTTTTTTTGGTGTAGGTAAATTTTGGTTAAATTTTGAATTTTCATCCACTCAAATTACATGTCTCTCTCTCTCTCTCTTTCTCTCTCTCTCTCTCTTCTCTTTGTCCTGCCCAATATAAACAATATATTGTGTAGTAAATGCTATGGCACTCCTCTAGGGCATTTTTGTCTACTTTACTCTCTTTTTAAATAATTTTAGCTGTGTTAATGCATATGAAATGAAGCTTCCCAAGGTTCTGGGTTTTTTTCAGATCTTTACATTTGTGTGTGTGTGGGCGTGTGGGTGTGTGTGCGTGTGGGCGTGTGTGTGCGTGTGGGCGCCCTAGTGGAACCAGACTCCATTTCGTATTCTGCCATTGGGAGCCTCAGCCCTGCTGGTATTTTTTTTTTTTCATATTTAAAGTTGAATGTTTTTTGTAAAGTTAAACTTTTCAGTTAAAATGAGCTCTTCTGTGCTCCTGAACTTTTTAATCTGAAATATCTTAAAATATTTATACATCAATAAATACATTTGTCTTTTTATACTATACCCACATCTCTTGCTTACTTGTATTAGAGAACCGAAAATTCCATTTTGGGATTTTGGGTATTGTTCCCTAGAGCTAAAGTTTAGGGTGGCGTAGTCGGGTTTCCTCACTGGTAAAATATTGGTTGTCACAATTGTACCGCTCCGTCACACATGTCTGTGATGTTAGATCCAGCTGCTGTTAAAACTCCAGCAGTTACAACTCCAATAATCTTGGTCCCTCTCTTTTAGACCTCCCAGTTATTGAGCAGCCACAGCAATCAGAAGATTGTGGTTTCAAATCCCTGGACTGCTTGTGGCACCTCTGAGGCATCCTTGAGCAAGGAACTGTGCCCACACACTGCTCCACTGCTGCTGTGTTCCTGGCTGCCTGCTGATTCACTCGGCTGAATGTGTTTAAAACAGATAAAGGAATTTGTGCAGTTTACACTGTGTGATGTGTTTTCCCAAATGACAAATGGCCACTTTACACTTTACCATAATACATTAATGTATTGAATACCAAAGTGTTTAGTTCATGTAAATTAATAATTTATCTTTTAAAACATATTGCGTGTGTGATGTATTTTAATTATATGCATGGTGTTTAATTATCTATTTTAAAACAAGGAAATCTGTCATCTACTGTCATCAATATGAATCTATAAAATGAGACAAATCTCACGTCTTCTGCAGAGGGAGGCTGTTCTCTGCTCTAATTTTTTTTTTTCTCCTCTGACCCATTTCCAATCAATGCTGCAGCAGCTCTTATGAACTCCAGGTGCCTGAAATGGTGCTTTGAGCTGATTGACCACTGCTTGAGTCAAACAAATCTCATGTATATTCAAAAATCTGTACCACGAACTGAACGCGTCCTCCCCTTCCCTTACCTTGCGGAGAGATCCGTGACAGATATGTTTAAGATATGTAGCATACTTGATTTCTAGTTACTTTTTTCATGCACCTCCCCATCTGTTTTTATGTCCAAGTGCAATAACTGAGCATTTGTCGTGGTCTGTGAATGGATGGACAACTTTTTTGTGTGCTTCAAACAAAAACAATTCTCATAGTTTAAAACTCACACAACCATATGCATGAAATTAAGTTTTAATGCACATTTTTGTTCTGCCCTATATCAGGTAAAGTATATGCACATTCAGTTGCAGTACATTTTCCATTTCACAATCTCAGATAGCAAAGAAAACGTGTAGTACAGGCTACACAATTTTTAGGTTCCAGATGAAGGTAAGCGACATCCACATGTTAGAGGATTTCTGTTCTTTTAGCTTTACATCAGAATAGTGCTAGGTGTGCTCTCAGATCCGTTGTGTTCCATGAGTATTTGATGTTGGGATGGAACATTTTGCACCTTAGCACCTTCTTTATTGTGGAAGTCAAAATGAGCCCACACTGCAGCTCTGTACAGCATGGGAGCAGGTCTCAATTTCTTGGATTCAGCATTAAGTATTAATTTATAAAATTACATAGGTTTTTAATCACAGATATAGTTGTACAATATATTTGTTACTTTTGAATAATTTGTATACCTATGGCCCATTCAACTACACAAGGGTCATTTTGTGGTTTACAGGAATTGAATAAAAACACAAAAAAAATCAGGAAGCATAAAAATAGTAAGAAGTAATAAAAGTATTAAAATAAATAATATTAAAAATGTAAGTGCAATGAGGTGGAAAAGATAGATTCCATGCTGCTGTCTGTCAGGTATTCAAACACAAGTGTGTTGACCACACCAGTCACATGACTGGAATTATTTCTGTCCACCAAAATAGAAAATCTGACTAAATGATTAACATACCAACATTATACTGTTTCATTGCACTGCATGAAATTTAAGCATGGTGTAATATACAGTAAGTCTGATGTAATTTACAGAAATAAGGCTAAAAACATGCAGTTCTGAGGCAAGTCTTCATCATCTGACGCTGCCGAAGATTTTTGTCAGACGTCCAGTGAAGGAAAACATCACGTCAACCGAGACAATGGTGTCCAGACCCAAAGAGCTTAGCTTCATCAACTCTCTTGTCAGTTCTACCACAGAATGCTGTGATAGGAGGTAAGGGACTGGCAACAAAAAGAGGAGATGAAATGCAGATTTTTCAGATACTTGGACATCATCGCCTCTGTTATGTGCAATCTGTAATTGCTTCACTGCTTCCTGAATATTTAGCTTGAGTATCTTCTGGATCAGGTACTTCGCTTGAAATTGTTTACCGAGCAAGCTGTCATCCATGTTAACATCACTGCCTGACATTTTTACATTGGTGAAAGTCAGATCCAGTTGCTTCATATATGATTCGACCTCCTTCTCAGCCTTTTCCAAATCTGCCAGTGCCTGTGCAATATAGCCTCTCTCTTTTACAGTCAAAAAGCACAGTGCACGATTGTACAAGGCAATGGCCACCCAGCAAGGATCCTCAGTTGCTCTCGTATACATTTCAATGCTCTCTGTAAGCAGTCCTTGATGTCGAAGTGTGTTTCCAGACCTTATATAATGATAGACCATCGATGAGGGAGAACGTTTAGACTGCAGTTTATCCAACGCACTCTGCAAGTCATTTTTTAACTGCTGCCTCAGTGTCTTTGGGTCTTTATCTTCATTGAATTTCATCAGGAGCCACATACCCCAGCACTCATGCAGTGAAGAAATTATGTCTTCACGGCTTTTGGCCCACTTGTCCTCCTTGCGAATGGTATTCACTATGCCAAGGTAAGTGGAAAAGAGCTCCTCCTTTTTTAGAAGTTTGGGGATGTCATGCTCATGAAAACGGGATAATCTGACCTGCACCAAAGTATCCCTAGCCTCTTTTGCCTCCTCTAGGATAGTCGATCCAATTGGCTTTTGAATTGTAAACAATTTCCTTAGGGCACATGCCATGGCATCAGAGTTCTGGTTGTTAGGGTTGTCCTGATAGGCTTTAAAGGCTTGTGCGAACTCATTCTCAATTGATTTGGCTATAATACCAGATGTGAGATGATCCAAACAGCTTAGTAACATAGTCAGAGGAGAGGCTTTAAGGAGCATCGCAAGTTTGATTGACTCAGAGAAGTGAGCGGAGCATGTGATTAGCTGGGCTGATCCTGGACTTCCTTGCCTTGCAGTTCTTCCAAAGGCCTGTTGCTCCACACGGATGTTTAGGGGTAGAAAGGTTTGTACCACAAACAGACCTCCTGCCTCATTTACTTTTGAACACACCTTCAGATCTGTCCCACGACCAGCTAGGTTAGTTGCAATAATGACATCACCTGCCATGACTGTTTTGTCTATTATGTCAGAGTTGTCCATGTTGTTGTTTGTATAGAGCTTCAGCTTTTGTCTCACATTTTTTTGTGCAAGGGCCCTGTAGAAGGTTTCTGCTCGATTAATGGTCTCACAGATTATCAGTGCTGCTCTTGGACCTCGGTAATCTGTTGGGCTCACTTGCTCCTCAACAGTCGCACATATTCTCTTTTCCCACTGTTTTTCATCATTGATGACCACGCCTTCCTCCTCGTGAAGTTTCCATTGCTTGAATGAGGGGATTTTACAGACTTGAATACCCAGGTATAGGCTCTGTAACTTTTCAAGTTCTGTCTGGTTTCCTAAAGTTCCCGTCACCCCGTAGATGTGGTTGTAGCTCTTGAATAAACCCACATTGGACTTGAAGTTTGTTATAATGCCCATGTCTGTTAATCTGGTTTGATGCTTCATCTCAAGAAATTGTTGCAGCCCTTCTCCCCATTTCATGTTGTTTTGCACAACACCTGTTGAGCAGTAATCCACAGGAGCTACCCCATCCTCATGTAGAATGTATTCATGCCCTAGTGTCATTTTCTTTGCAAGAATTGCATTTTCAATCCAAGTTTGTAGTTTATCTTTGATAAATTCCAGGACACCTGGAATACAAGATTCATTCAGTTTTGTTTCTACACAAGATAAGAAGCCTGCTTTAATTTTTTTTACTAGTGATTTGTACAGTTCCTCCTCATTTGTAAACACTAAACGGCAGAAGCCAGATCCAAGAACAAGGATGTGCACTTTTTTTTTAACCTCTGAACCATGGATTACATTTAATTCTTTCAGTGTCCCATCCTCCTCCTGGTGATATAGTTTAAATTCATACTGAGGAAAGACCTCCTGAAACACATTGAAAAAAGCCAAGAGTTGGTCAATACTGACACCTTTTAATTGTTGTAAAATGTTGTGGGCATTTCCTCTGATGCGGTTTGTTGATCCAGTGGGTATTAAAGCTGAATCCTCAGCCATCTGTAAGATACTGAGTTCATCAAGGCTTGTATCTGGCTCCAGATTTTCAGACAGGAGCTGAGAAAAGGGCTGGAGAAGACCTAGTGTCTTCCCTGCGTCCAGATGTTGAAGTTGACTGACAACAAACCAGATCTCAGCCAAGATTACATTTAAAGCTTGCATGGTTGGCATTGGACTGTTCAAATACACAACTTCGAGACCCTTGTCCAACATAAGTGAGTCCACTTCATCCACTATAACACACTTGTCATGTTCTTTGTCTTCCATCAGTTTCTCTCCGTGGAAGTTTTGTCTTAGCCAGTCTCCTGCAAAACTTTGAGTTGTGCCATAGACCACTTGGCATTTGTAACATTCCCTTAGGTCTTTGTCTTCTTTTTCACTGGTGTTGAAATCTACAGAGATTCCCAGTATTTGGTAAAATGGGCGCCAGTCTTTAGCATCTCTCTCAGCGAGTACAGGGGAGCTGGAGATAATGTCTACACTTTGTCCAGCAATGGCGCAATAGGCGGCAAACATGGCCACTATGCAGGACTTGCCCTCTCCAGTACCAACTTGGACCAGACGACTAGATCCGGAGAGAACCAGAATACACCAGCTCACCATCTGAGTCAGTCTAGGGTACCATTCATTGGTCTTGGTATGTACTGCCTCACATAGACTAAACAATGTCTTCTTCAGGTCTTCAAGTCTAGATGAGGAGGAATTTGAGGGTTGAAATCCAGGTGGAGTGGAATTGCACCACGAGGACACAGATGACACAATTTCTTTTACATCAGCCAAAATGTTCTCATCAACACTTCCTTGTGCACAAATTTCCTTTAGAATCTTTGTTAGGGTTTTCTCTCTTGCCTCTTTAAGAATGGTTTTGACTTTATTTTCAATTGTGTCCTCAAAGTGTCCTGGTTTAGTTGTAGACATTAAATCTAACTTCTCGATTTTGTGAATTTCAATTTGATACAGTGTTTTTGACATTCGTACAAAGAGTTCAGGCTCTTTCATAGTTTCCATGGCGGTATATTGCTGTGCAAGAGCAGTGCACAAGTCGACAATGTCATTTTGATTCCACTGGCAATTTTTGACCAAAGCAAATAATCTTGACAGCAGCAGATCCATTATCGTTGTACTGTGTGTAAAGGGCAGAGATGATTTTGTGTCATTCAGAAGTTATTCTTCAGGCATCCTTGAGCAAAGCCTTGTGGTGAAATTATAAAAAGAAGCAGTAAGATAAAAATGTGTATATATGTATATATATATATTTTTTTTTATTTTTTTTTGTGGTAAATTTCATCCACACAAATTATATGTCTCTCTCTCTCTCTCTCTCTCTCTCTCTCTCTCTCTCTCTCTCTCTCTCTCTCTCTCTCTCTCTCTCGCGCGCGCGCTCTCTCGCTCTCTCTCCTTTATCATTTTAGCTGTGTTAATGCATATGAAATGAAAGCTTCTGGTTTTTTTCAGATCTTTACTTTTTTTACTTCAATTCATTAAATCTATCAATGATAATATAAATAATACATATTTTTAAATCATACAATTTAGGTTAAAATGCTTTGAATTTTAAACGTAACACTTAAGAAATGTAATTTTTAGTGTTTGGCCAGACGAGCAATTTTATATAATATCCTTAGTTTCCAACAAATTCAGTGTTGTTGTTTATCAGTTACATTTTTCAGACTCTTCCAGACTCTCACTACCAACAGAGAAAATGGCCATTTTTGGAGTTGTTTACTTACTTTGGAGTTGTTTATTTACAAGTGCATCATGCAAACAAACTGGTATTTGAAGGATTTCAAAGGATTTCAAAGGATAGATATTTAATATATATGACTGTTGAAAAAAAAAACTTGATAGTTACAAACTTTATGTGGTGAAAATAGCAATTTTTGGGTTCTCAGCAGTTTATAAAAATTATATATACATTTGTGGCCATTAAATAAAATATAATATAAAATTGCTCATGTGGCCAGAAATGGATGAACTACTTAATCTGGAAGAAAACACTAAAAACTACAGAGGGATTAACAAGGTTAATCATGAAATTTATCACCATTGCCTTGCTTGTAGTAAAAGCTATGCAACACAGTAATATTTCCTTGTATTAAGTCCATCCACATGTTTAATTTAACAATCTACTCACCACACAGGGAAAGAGTTGAAGGTCACCAGGTGGGATCTCCTCCAAAGCAGGTCCTCAGTGAGAAATGATTTCGAAAGGGGCAGGTTGTCTATTTAAGGTGTATAATGGAATTCCCCCGCTGTGTTTACTTTTTCTTTCAATTAATCACGTGAATTGTAGGAACTGGTATCCAGTTGCTTATGTCATCAAAGAGACTATTTTACTATCACTGAATCACTACATTGTTGTTATGAAATTTGTTGGCTTGAATATATGTATTTTTCATTTTAATTGCTCCACATCAGTCATGCAAGAAATATTACGCTTTTTGTACTTACTAAAATGGTGTACAAATACTGTACAGTGAAAGCAATGGTCTGTGAGGTGGCTTTAGGTCAGCTGGTTCAAAAAATTTCATAAGTTGAAATGGTCCACTGAAAACTGTATGTGAATGGATTTAACTTATTCTTAAAACAGGCATGCAAATCTCTCCGAACACTAGTTAGCTCAGTGTAAGTGAAATTAGTATAAATGCAAATATAATGTAGCTCAGTACAGTAAAACAAAGGACAAATGTTTATGTTTAAAATCGTCAGCAGCAAAGATGATCAATTTTAATGGAAGTATGATGAGCAGGAAGATTGTAAATACTGGTCTTACCCAAGGACACAAACGGAAGAGAAACTTGACAATTATTATTTATGTGCTGCTTTTTTGACCAACATGGGCAGCCTTCCTATATGTCAAGAAAGAGTCATTAAGCAGAAACTCAGGTCTGGTAATGTGTGGTATTTTTTTGTTTCATAGGGCTGTCTTGTGGATCCTGTGGATCCTCTAAAACAAGACACATAATTCACCAGGTACCTTGTAGGCTATGTTCAAGAGCAAGTCTGGCAGCTAAAAATAATATAAAACTGGTGATTTTTCATTTAATGTAGTATTCGTAAGACATCATTACCCCAAAGGCAGTGATTCCTGACAGTAATTAACCCTTATTTTAAGCAGGAAAACTGAGAAGGGCTTACGTAATTTTTTTGCAATTTTATTAGCAGCATCCTGTTGGTGTGGCCAATAAACTTGACCGTAATATGAAACAATTATAAAGGGAATATTTACTGTTAAAACTATTCATGTGGTGTTTGGGTTTTCACACATTCATTAGATTCAATTCAATTCAATTCAATTCAATTCAAAGAGTTTATTGTCATGTATACAAAAGAAATTGCATTTCTCTATGCAATGAAATTGTTTTTTTGCTGTCCACAAACAAATGCTGAGTTAAAAGTAAGTAAGTAAAAGTAAGATAAAATTAAAGATGAAAGACTAACATTAAAAATATATAAATATTAAAAAGAACGATTTTAAGAAAAATAAATAAATAAAATAAGGGATTAGTTATAAAAGTATTAGATGTTTAAGCTGATCTTTCCCTGATGTTTTCTGAAACACAGAAACAAATGGGGAAAATGCGAAAACATTTTCTTAAAAACGGTTATAGAAAAATTTAGAGTAGACCCCTGGCCACCTTCGGAAAACCTGTCCAATTCATTCTGGCTTTGGGTTTGCCATTTAGATTAAGTGAACTTTTTAAAACCACTTAAGGAAAAGGTTTAAGTAGGAATGGTATGAAATCTTGTAAATTGTAAATCAGAGATGGTTGACCTTACCTGTTCACTGTTCACTAAGTTGTGTAGGGACCAGAAATAATTCAAGGGCCTCATTACCACCACCACAACACCACCCACCTCATTTCTAAATGAGTGTCATTGATTTCATAAGAGAATGAAATGCAATGATCCTACTACTCACTTAAACAAAAAAAGGTCACACATTTATTTACAGTAATGACACTGCACTAAAATCACCTTCATGACCTCCATTAACTAAAAGATATTCCAGAAAGCCCATTTACTTTTTATGTCCTGTAATCATTAAGCTTGGCTTTATAAATAGCTGTGGTTTATGTGTTTTAACACTGCCAGCAATAATCTAAGTTCTGATTTCCCTGTATTTGTGAGCATGAAGCTAACACTGCTGCCTGTTTACTTTCCCAGAGAAGTTAATGCTTGTTCACAGATAGAAGTTGGATGGCACTGAAAACTGATTGAATGAGACACAAATAAGACAGAAGTACTAATAATCGGTGTTCTGTAGTGCTTAGTGCATAAAGGGGCCATCTTGAATTTACAGGTTAGGATTGTTGAGTTCCACACAGACTCCTATCTCAGGGTTTGTTCCAGTTTAGATATCCAACAATTAACTCATGAATTCCAAACTCCCAGTTCAAATTGAACACTTCTGTGTTGGTGTCCTTTGCTTGATGTACCATGCCTGAAACTAATTAAGACTGTTATATTGGTTGCAATCAAATAGCAGTTATAAACATGTAATCTGTGGTGCGTTCCTGCTGTTGGGGAAATATTTTGGAGGGTTTATTGGAAAAGTCATGCAGAAACTTCAAGGTTAACCATTTAAGGTCCTTCTTAATATCCAATAAAATATCCAATCAAGAATGTATGAAGTTGGTCTATAACTACTCCTCCTATATTCTTGTCAGTAGTAAAAGGAACACTCTAACACACACAGCTTGTCATCAACTACACTAATTGGACAAATGTATTGGGACTCCTGACTCTTAAACCAACAGGGACTGTAATGAAATTCCATTCATCCCAAAGGTGTTGGATGGGATTGAGGTCAGGGCTGTGTGCAGAGCGGTCCATTTCTTTCCAAACAAACTCACCCATCCATGTCTTTATGGAGCTTGATTTGTGTACTGGGGCCTGGTCATATTGGAATAGTAAAGTTTCTTTCTGAAAATGTGTCCACAAAGTTGGAATCATGGCATGTTTTGGTATGCTGAAGCATTAAGACTGCCCTTCACTGGAAGAAGGGGACAACCTGAATTCCATAATTTAAAGGCTTTGTCCTAATAATAAGGGTTTGTCCATATACTGTATACTGTATATAAGAGCTGACATTTAAGCACCACAGGAGGCCGCTAAGCCCAAAAAACACTGGTGGTCATGCGGTGATCGGTTATTACTAACATTAGTTAAAATCTCACGGTTTACATGAGACATGACTCATTTATTTTTAGGAAGTTCATGGGGTCCATGGTACTGTAGGTGAAAAATGGATTAATGCAACAAAATGCATTGTCTTTAAATTAAAACAAATATACTATTCGTTTCAAAAGTCCATTTAAATGTTTTTAGTATTTTAGACCAGTCATTAACACATGGTTGTAGTTTGAGGAGACATGGCATGACTTGCAAGCAAGTGTTAATATTTGTAAAAAGACAAAAGGATATATCATCATGTTACAATATTTGGTTTTATGTATGAACTCATGGGCGTCCTCGTGGCCATTCAACCAGAGGGGGACGTGTCCCCTTCACATTTCAGAATTATTCGTTTGGACTCCCCACATTTAACATAAATATTGAGTTCACTCAGCGCTGTTGAATCTTGAATCTTTCGCAAAAGAGTCTACTCCACTAAACCGATAGAAGAACACACACCTGGAAATCTGAGCAGCCTGTCTGTGCAGAATGAGATTTGCATGCACGCAGCAACCCCATCCCCATGTGGGGGTGATTATGAAATATGAAGGTGACACGTCCCCCTCTGGTTGAATGGCGACGACGCCCATGCTTCTGCCTGACTGATATCTGGATCCTGTGGATCCTCTAAAACAATCATTTTCCACTGCAGTTTCCCAGCTTCCCAGGTGTATTTCTAGCTATGCATGCAAAGAAAACCATTTTGTCAGTCCATGCAAAATCCATGCTTTTGGAACATCTCCTCTCCCATTAAAATATTTATGACTCACTTTTTTTCATCTGCAACTTAGAAGTTTCTCTAGAGATCCTGTGGTATGCTTGATATCATCCACTATTTGTTGAAAGGTTTCAGCTGTTTTTCTCATTTTTTTAAATGATCTTAAGTGTTTCTGAGTTATTGTTAATGGAGTTCTTTGGCATCTTTGAAAATGAAGTATCTGTCTAAGATGACAAAGAAACTTGTGACTGCTCCTGAGATTGCCGCAACTGTTCTTAGATTTTTGGAGACCCATGTGGCTGCGATAGTTAGATCATCTAGCACATTCAGAACCATCAGTCCTGCTATTCCATCAGCTTACTTGGTCCCGGCATGGAGTTTTATCTCATCCATATTGACATTTATTTGTTTCCAACATTCTGTTATAGGGGCCAGTTTTTCTTTAAACGCATTCAGAATTTTTTTTTGTATCATAACGTGAGGATTCCTGATGAACAATATTCCCAACATTGGATGCAGCTGCTGTTAGAATCAGAATCTTTATTTATCCCACAGGAAATTGTTTGTGGTGACTGCCACATCACACAGACACACAGATTTTTCTAAATGTTTTTTCTAAGCAATTCATTTCCAGGCCAGGTGCAGTCTGTAACTGAAATCTGAACATTTAGAAAAGAGAATTAGACATTTTATCCATAAAGTATACTTATATTATATAAGGTACTGCTTGGAAGGTTAATCATTTTACACACTGTGAAGGAATGTATTCATTTGTGTGTGTTTGCATGTTGTCAGACTCAAATTACAAAGTTTTTAAACAGTTGTGTGTCACTGCTTGACTGAATATAATCCAATCAAATATTTGTCTTGTGTCCAGAAACTGACCACTGATCATTAAGGACAAAAGAACAACAATATATATAGAATGTCAGATAAAGTTTCATGAAAAAATGGATATCTGCAAAGTGCACCAACCCGTTAGATGTTTCCAGAAGAGTGGACTGTATGTGCACATTCTTTAAAAATTCCAGAAGCACTGTTTAAAATAAAATATTTTTGTTTTTTTAGAGAGAGAGAAAGAGAGCATTAAAGAGAGAGGGGGAGAGAGAGCATTAGAGAAATAAATAAAGAAGGAGAGAGTATTATAGAGAGAGGGAGAGAGTGGGAGAGAGACAAAGAGAATGTCAAGGAAATCAACACACACACACACACACACACACACACACACACACACACACACACACACACACACACACAAACAAAAATTAATGCAAGGCCAAAATAAATGTTTTTAAAGGAGACTGAAAATAAATATTTTTAAAGGAGACTGAAAATAAATGTTTTTAAAGGAGACTCCTTTAAATGTTTAGAGTCATATAAGTCATATATATATATATATATGAATGATGTATATATTTAGTGATTAATGGTGTGAATGAATAATATGCTGGGCTAAGCCACTCTTCCTTTTAAAGCAGTCTTCTTTAAAGACGTTTATTTACTTTATTCTTACATTTTAAGTGCATGCATTCATTAGACAGGAATACATTAAAATGCAATGAAGTTTTAATTTTGTACATTTATATTTCATTTTGTATATACAGTGAGGAATATAACTATTTGAACACCTTGCGATTTTGCAAGTTCTCCCACTTAGAAATCATGGAGGGGTCTGAAATTTACATTGTAGGTGCATTCCCACTGTGAGAGACAGAAGCCTTCTTGGAAGGCTTTCTACAAGATTTGTATTTTATTTGCAGAGTGTTCCCAGTCAGGGACTGATGTTGGATGAGAAGGCCTGGCTAACAATCTCCATTCCAGTTCATCCCATCTCCTCAAACGCATGAAATGGTTTGTTTAAATCAGATTTTTAACAAAAAATCTGTGCTGGGTCTTTTATTCGATGTTTACAGTGTACAGTAAAAACACTGGTGCAAAATAACATTGCAAAAATGTATAGCTACTGTTGGGCTGTACCTGAACTAGTCACAGAGATCAAATCATGTAGAAAGTCACTGACACACAGCTTTCCCTTTTTCTAAACATTCTTTATTGTTTAACTGCATCTGCATTGGGTTATCCAGCAAAAGGCAACTGATTAGGGTTTGCTTTGGTAATCTATTTTACACCAAACTAACCACAAAACCAAGGATTCAAACAATATTGTCAGCTTGCATCCTTTGGGCATTTGGCTCATAAAAACATTTAAAACATGGTTCCATTCTTTGAGATTTGTCTTTCTTTCTTTCTCTACTTTGCACTGAAAATATTAATTTGTGTCAAAATAGCGTAATACTGCCCCCACTGTTAATAGTGTGGCACTGCAATGCAGAGGGGCATTTAATTTGCAAATTAATCACACTATCAATTTATTTTAAAGTGTTATAGAAAATAACTTAACACAAATACTTAACACAATATCACTGGTCAAAATATATAAACATATTGTATGAAGGCACAAAAATGTATTGTTTAAGAGTATTTATTGGATTTTCTTACCAATTACAATGGCAGAAAAACAATTTTGGCAGAAAAACAAAAATTACAATTATTGATTTAGATTCATAGCATGCAGAGAAAATCACACAGTTGTGAGGGACTGGAAGTCCTGTGGTATGAAGCCAAAAAACAACTGTAAAAATGTAATAATAATATTTTAAAAGTGAAGAGAAACACAAGATTTGAATTTAACTGCATATTTTGCCATATCCTTTTTTAAATCTAATGTACTTTGAGGAAATTCGTTTAATTTGGAGCAGTTCAGCTGGTCTAGGGTACTGTAGGAGAAAACTCATATTCTTATTTTTTTATATTCAAATCATAAAACATATTTATTTAAATGAAAAAACAAACATGCAAATTTTATGTCCACATGTACACCAATGTTAAAAATGTTTGGCCTTTGAAAACCGCAAATCTGCTTTTACATGTGTTTGTTTACTGTCCGCAAAGTATCAAGGACATAGACGTCAGAGTCAGCTTCAGATGAATCTGGTAATGAGGTCCCCCTCCAAGGCCTCTGAATGGTCACCAATGCTATACGGTTTAAGGTTATATTGCCATCTGATGCCTAGGCATGCATTTGGCTGTATTTTTTGTGGATGGAGATATTTTTGAAAATGTGCTTGTGTATCCATTTGGACACAATAAAATTTTTAAAAAAAAAACAGGAAAACCTCAATTTTCAGACATAGCCGTCCATGTGTGGCTATGACCTTAAAGAAAGGAAAAAGTGGGAGAACTTCAGCTGGAGTTTTTGCCGTTATCTATTTGGCCTGATATTTACACATCCAGCTTTATCTTGTTCTCATTTATATATATACAGTGATAACAGGATTCCACTTTGTACATATACAGTGTATGGCCATCATACATAAGCCCCAGTCCAAAACCACGGATATTAATATAGATCTTTCCTCCATTTGGGTACTTCTGGCCATAGTGTGTACTTATTTCTTGAGTATAATGATTATGTAGATAATTAAGTAAAGCATGTATAGAACACATTAGAAAATAAAGGTACAGAAATTAACTTTACAGTGATATATTTATTAATATTATAATATTAATTTACAGGAACTAATTATGTTTCCTGGACAAAAACTAATAATGGATACTGTACGTGTATGTAAGGTGGGTATATTTTATGTCATTTGTTTTATTTAACAATTTTGGATCCAGGGAACGGACCATCTACTGTGTAATCAGTAGCCAGAATCCACTGTTCTATGTACAATCAATAAATTCACTGAAAGGATATTTTATTGCCAATTCTGTTCCTGCAAATTAGGATTCTGGATGTTGAGATTTGGATTTATGTTTTGTCTGAGCTTCTTAATTTCCTTCACTGCTTGTTTAAGATCATGACAAGCTTTTCTCATTCCCTGAACAAACTTAACTGTGTCTGATTTTTCATTCCCATCTTTCTGCTCTTTGTTTATTTCAATTAATTCTTTGGATTCTTTAACAATAAAGAAAATATCAAGCAGGAGAAATAGACCGGAGAACACTCCAGTGATTGCTCCAGCTACTTTCACTGCTCTAGATGCTTGTGCTGCAATTTTACCTAATTCTACAAAGTTTAGAAGGCGTGCACCTTCTGCTGCATATCCCAGACCTCTACCTATGCCTATCGCAGCTTGGAATATGTTTGAGTCTGTGAGCTCAGATCTCTGTATCTCACCCAGCCCTAGCTCTAAATTTTTCACACATTCAATAATAGGGGACAGTTTGTCCTGAAAGGTATTTAGAGTTTCTTCAATTCCTTTACGTAAGGATCGCTGATGAACCATTTCTGTGATGTTAGATCCAGCTCCTGTTAAACCTCCAGCAGTTGCAACTCCAATGCCAACTCCTGTCACAATCAAAGATGCACCCAGAGTGAATGGGGTCAGGATGAGTCCTACAATCGAGGTGATTCCTCCAACTGCCCCAATCACTCCCCCAGAGAGGCTTCCGATAGTGGTGTTACGATGAAGTTTCTCCACACTCTCAGTTAAAGCTACTAGTCTTTTTCTTTGGCCGTTGAGATCGGAGATATTGCTGTCAAACACTAAGATGAATGCATTTGTAATATGTGTGAGAGATGCATCTGGTGGCGCACCTCCTGAAGACACTGTAATTACATATGTTTACATTTAATTACAACTGCATTCTTGTAAATCATTAATATAAATATCTGTTTAAATTATAAGAAAAATCTTACAGTCTTCAGCAGAGGGAGGCTGTTCCATGCTGTGGTCTGATTCAGAACTGTCCTCATCGTCAGAGTCCATTCTTCTATATTGGTTTATTGAATCCATTTTCCTTCAGAAAATGATAAGGCATTTTCAGGTATGTTGTATCCAAATCAAACCAGTCCACCAAGTACTATCCCCTTGATATAAAAATTCCATGACTTAATAATAAGTCATAATAATAATCGAAGGACGACTAGGTTTAAACTGCTCTGTGATGTTACTTAAACATGCAGTTGTTCACCCCCTGCTGAAAAAATTGTCTTGAATGTTTCATTATAAAAATATACTGGCCCATTCCAAATATTTTGAAAAGGCAACAATGGACCTTGAGACAAATAAGCCATTGGGCCCATTTCAATCGGGACTTTGAATGAGTCATTGCACAGGGACAAATACTAATCGTTGCAGACAATGGTAAGTGATCTGTGTTAGTAATGTTTTATCTGAGTTCAGCCTTTGACACTTTCAAACGTTTTTTTTTAAATAGATTAACGCACTGTCCCTGGACACTACCCCTTTTTTAAAATTATGTATGGTACGAGTAGCTCACATTATCAGTTCTTTATCTGTGATCATTTTATGCTGATGACATCCAGCTTTTATTGTCCATGATTTACAATAGTTTACTGTGCTTGTTGACTGTCTGGCAGATATTAGCTTTTCACCTAAACCCTAAAACTAATCATAAAATTAACTACAGAGTTCTTCAGTTCTACAGAGGGACCATAGAGGGTACTCTCTGTAGCTGCATCACAGCCACATACTGCATCCAGAAAGCCATCTGCATTGTGGACGACCCCACTCACCCCTAATACACTCTCAGGCCATCAGACTCCTCAATCAGAACAGAAGCATAAAAAATGCAACCCCCACACACAAAACTCACACACCAACAACCCACTCCCTCCCTCACCCTGTGGAACTCTAGCAAGTCAGACATTAATTTCCTTTTCTTTACACTCCATGTTCTCTGTCATGTTGCTGCTGCAATTATGCATTTGCATAACCATATTTATAGCTTTTCTTTATGGCTGATACAATTCTATATTGCTGTTCTGCTTTTTTTGCCCATGTAACTTCTGCATCTTTGCACATAACTCTCTGCTGTTGGAATTTGTACATGTCAAAATACAGTATTTGTCCTCACTGTAGCTGTTGTCAGTTGCACTGAACATTGTCTTGTCTTGTCTCAATTTGTTGCTCACGCATCTCCAAGTTTCCAAGAATTGGAATGGGAATGCTCTTTCATGCCACTTCCCCATTCCTGTGGACTTGAGGGAACCTTAGCCTATCATTCCTTCGGCTTTAACAATTGCCCTATAGTCGATCAGTTATTTAATGGATCAGTTCCATCCATCCAATACCCTGGTCATGCCCGGCACTCAAGGTGCTTCTGTCTGAGCCTCTGCAGTGTAGCCACAACCCTGACGCTAACATGACACCTGCAAACTACTGGTATACACCATCTGAAAAGGTGAAGTGGAGTGAAGTGCTGATGTGAAGCCGTCAATTATATACATATATATATTTGGGTCAATGAAGTAACACATAAATATTCTGTCCGGCTCTTTGTTTTTTAAGTTACAAAAATGTTAAATGTACGAAAACATACTGGGCCCGATAATGCACACGGCGCAACGTGCCTTCGTCACTGGCGCAACGCATCATTGCTATAATGTGGAGCGCATCGTGCATTTTTGCGCCAGAAATCTGCGCTGTGATTATATATATGATGACATTGCGCTGGGTGGGGCGGGTCACTGGAAAGAAGGGGTGTGGCGAGGCGCAAAGCACGATTTTGGTATTTTGTGAGAAGTGAAAGTCATTGCGCCACTGACCAGAAAAAAACTGGTTTTTAGTCATTCGCGCATTGTTTAAGGCTATAA
>JBBMFX010436225.1:0-17487 GCA_037832545.1 Rhabdalestes septentrionalis
GGTGCCAGGACAACCACCTCCAGCTGAACATCACCAAGACCAAGGAGCTGGTGGTGGACTTCAGAAGGAGACAGCAGCAAGACTATGATCCCCTCATCATTAACGCTGCTCAAGTGGAGATGGTGTTGTCTGTCAAATTCCTTGGCGTCCACTCCTCTTCAGACCTGACGTGGACTGCTAACGTCCAGGTCCAGTCCAAATAGGCTAGGCAGCGCCTGTACCATCTCAGGCAACTGGGGAGGTTCGGGGTCTCTTCGGTGATCCTCAAGACTTTCTATTCTGGCGCTGTGGAGAGTATCCTCCATACATCCTCCAAACACACAGAACATCACATTCTGGTATGGGAACAGCTGTGTGCAGGACCAAAAAGCTCTTCAGAGAGTGATCCGTGCAGCAGAACGCTGCTGCAGGTCTGTTCTCCCTTCCCTGCAGGATATTTACACCAAGAGATGTTGGTCTAGAGCAGTTCGGACCCTGAAGGACTCTGCAATCAGGCAGAATTTCCGCACTATCAGGGCCAGAACAGAGAGGCTCAAGAGGAGCTTCTATCCTCAGGCCATCAGGGTTCTGAATCAGAACATGCCCCCTCACCCCCATAACACACTGGACCTTACCAGAGACTGTCATACCTCATCTCAGGTCTGTTATATATATTTATACCACCGTCATGTACATGCTGCTACACTCTGCTATTGCTCTGGTCAATCTGATTGCATCTCTCTGACATATCATTCTGTAACACACCCTGCTTCATCACTGTTTTTCGTAAATTGCTGTGCTAGCTTGATAATATTGCACTGTGCACTTTCATTTGCCCATCCCATTTGCACACAGTAAATTCTACTGCTAAACTTATTTAAACACATCCATTTCCAGTATTAAGTATTTATGTTAGATATACGTTTTACAAACTTTTAGATTTTAAAACTTTCAGTTGTGCTAATATTAAGCGCATACATACTTGTACTTATTTCTTGCTTATTTTAGTGTCATAATTTCCAGATTTTATACTTAAATTAAATTGTCTTAAAATATAATCTGCACAGTCAAAAGGAGCGGTTCAGGATACATTTCACTGTGTGTTGTACCTGTGTGACTATGCATGTGACAAATAAAAATCTTGAATCTTGAATCTTGAGGAAGCGATTTACATGCTCTATAGAGCACTCCAGCCGGCCACTGCTCTTGTCCCCAAGCAGTTGTTTTGTAAAGCCTAGGGGATTGCCAAGTGTGAAATCTTTATCCATGATTCATTAAACTCCACTTTGTATCTCTGTAATGTTGATATCATTATCCTGTTGTTCTTGTGGTTGCATAAATGAACTAATTAACCATAGTAGAACAGCCTGCCATAAGAAGGAGAGAGAGATAGAGAAGCGTAGAAGGGAAAGGGCACTTACAGGGATAGGGCATACGAAACCATGGAGCCAGGGACATGATCTCCCCCCTGGCATCAGTGCGGGCCTTGAAGCCATATCGTGATGGGTCATTGGGCAGAACATTGGTCAGTGTGAGAATGTAACACACAAGCCAGACCAGCATGATAGCCATGATTATCTGCCAAAATTGAGAATTTGTTTTATTGAGATACTGAACATTTCAATCAAACACTCAATCTGAGATGAAAGTGAAATTGTCCGCTTGGATGCCGTTTTTTTGGAAGGTTTAATTGTGATCTGATATGCATGTGATAAAGTTTTTATTTGGATATATAGTCTGTCTTCACTGGGTCAGTGTGACATAGTATAATGGAACATATCTGAACACAAAGTTGTTAAGTCAGTGCTGGTTCATACCGGAAACATCTTGAATATCTGGAAGCGTGTGATGTGACAGCCTTTCTGTCTAGAATAAAATGGAAGGGGGAAGGACCAGTTCCTTAGGTACTGAGCAAAGAGCACAATGAAGAAGATACACCTGAAGAAACAGAGATGGCACACATACACACATGCTAATAGATAGTCCCATGAAAAATGAATGTCTATCCATGTGTAAAGAACAATGATGTTGACATTTAAGGTGGATTCCCTGTCCATTAAAAATAAATGCTGATATGAAAATAAAGTTCAGAAATTCCTGAAATTCTTTATGTAGATTGTGTAGATTGACAACAAGAATATTTACGCTCTCAAATGAAACACCTCAACCAAATATATGCTCACTGATTTTATTTTTTCTTCAAATATATCATTTAAATCTGTAAATAGTTAACATAGATAACATTATACAAAACAATCAGTAAAAAGGTGTTTGCAGATTAAGATAAAAGTTGCTTACAGCAGAGAGAGGCCCCAGTGGGTGCCTGCTCGTTCTCCTGCAGTCTGGAATACGGACAGGCCAATGAGGGACACTGTGGGGGTGACAGTCAGAGGCCCAATAGAGTTGAGCAGGAGCCCAGGGAGTCCCACCAGTCCAATGACCACTTCCACCAGACTGGAAATAATAATGGCACCCTGGATCTGTAGATCACAGATGAAAGTTAATCAGGACTGCATAAAATGGCTTATGTGTTACTGGTCAGATCCCATCATGGTTCAGTTCATTTCTATTATATTTATGGGATGTATTACAACAAATGTCCAAATAAAACCTGGGGCACATGATGGACTCAAGACAATACAATCAATGAGCTTTACATCTAATTTGTAACACACAAGAAACTAAAAGCCACAGCACTACCACAATCATCACTAACTTTAAACACAGTGGGGAGCTATGGAGGCATTATAGATGTTTAGATAGTCTGAACTGCCCACAATCAAAAAGAGACAGACCACAGTTGGAGCTGCTAGATATGACAAATGCTTGTCAAGAAAAAGCAATAAACTTTCTGTTCGTGTCTCTACATCTTGTGTACAATTTGTGTCTTTAAGAACGATGTGATTAATGGGTTTTATACCTCTCTAATCCGGGGGTGCCAGATATGGGTGGTGTTGAGAGGAAGGCTCCAGTCTCCATAAATCTCCTCTATAAAACACAACACCAGCCTGTAGCACTGACCTCATAGGCACACAGGCAAAGCTGGATAAAACACAGAAACCCAGGTACTGCCCAAAGCAATGTTGGATAAAAGACAGCACATCAAAATTACCTTCAGGTGGACACTTCCACCTCTCCAGTCCTAGAATGGCCTGGGCTGGGATGAGGAAGGCAAAAGCACTGGCCTGAAACAGGGGTAACCTGGGCATTACACAAATACAAAGGAAACTTTGAAGCTTTGATATCAGTTCAATAATGATCATAAATCGAGAGTGTTCTCCACTCTATCTATGGGCCAAAAACCTCTTGGTCAAACAGAAATAAGTGTCATGAGACATCAGTCAGGTTATCTGAACAGACCATACAAAATTAATTCATTTACCATGAAAAATGCTTTATCTCAGGCATGTTAATAGATGTTGGGGCAGGAGCCTATCCCAGCTGCTACGGGCGAAGGCGGGGTACACCCTGGGCAGTCGCCAGCATGTCGCAGGGCCACACATTCACACATATTCATACTCACAGTTACACCTAGAGGCAATTTAGTGTGCTCAATCAACCTATCAGGCATGTTTTTGGTGGTGGGAGGAAACCGGAGTTCCTGGAGGAAACCCACGCGGTCACGGGAGAACATGCAAACTCCACACAGAAAGACCCTGCACCCAAACCGGGAGTTCGAACCCAGGAACTTCTTGCTGTGAAGCAAAAGCATTAACCCCTGCGCCACCATGCCGCCCGTTAGAGGAACATATTTTGAAGAAATATGTTTGGTTCCTGACTTCTCAGTGCACATCTGATTTTATTTGAAGACTGATTATCTCAAACTGGATATTGGAAGGTGTGCATAAATGAAGGTTTGGAAATGGTCAAGTGAAGACATTGACACATGAAATCACCATGTGTACTGTGTACTGTAATACTGCTTTTGAAAAATTAAAGGCTTTCAACTTGCTAGTCATCAGCTTGCTAGTCAATTACTGTTTGTCTATTGGATAAAAAAAAACAATAAATGTGGTCTTAGCAAACATTTTGTGTTTGTTTTAAGCATATTAAAATGATCATATTTAAGTTTGTTCCTTTTAGCTAGTGTATGATTATTTTTCCAAAGGAAAAATAGTAAAAGCCCACTTTAATGCAGATCAGCAGTCGCTGTTTCAGTCCAATGTGGATAACTAATAATTTTTCACTGAAACCTCTGCATTAACATAATAACTGTTGAAATCCACCGCAGTAATATTTATTTTTGTGATGACTTGTCCGCCACTGGTTGCTAAGCACCACTCCCAAACATATACCCGGCAGCAGGATGCGAGGGCATGGTGTATGAGGCCCAGACGTCACAGCTTTTTTCATGGCAATATATCCATTTTCATAAATATAAGTGCTTTAATAATACTAAAAATCTAATTTACTAATATTGTAACATAAAAATTAATGTAAATTCAGCCACATTTCTATATAAAATACAACTGTAAAGGTTTTGGTAATATGGAGAGAAATTCAAGGAAAGCACATCTTGGGGTGGTGAAGTGCCGTAGTACTCAGAGGCAGGATGTTTGAAAGTAGCCAATCTGAGAATGCTATTTTTTTTCTCCTTGATGCTGATTGGCTGCTGCCCTTTGATGCAGCGGCAGTCCAGAAATTCCCTTGTGGAGTGTCTTGTGTTTTTCGTTTTGTTCTTCTTAAAGCCCTGCATTATTATTACTGTAAATTAAATTACTGTGTTACTGTATTTACCCGCTTATACCAAAGACAGTGCAATCTAATAAAATTCCTGTGCATGAATTACAGTGCAGTCTATACAGGGGTAATATCGGTATTTTACATTCTAGCAGGGTAGTTTAGAGTAGTTGCAGGAGTTCAGAGTAAATTTAACAGTATGGGTTTATCTATCAGTGTAATATATTAAGCTGAATTTTAAATGAATTTAAAATGTTTTGCGAGCATATTTAGAGGCATATATAATGTTTACACTATAAAAATAAGATTTTTTTTACCACATCAGTAACAACACATTTTTTCCCTATATGCGGGTGCTCTTGGAACAGGTTTACTGTCTCTTATTTGAACATTTTAGTTAGCAGAATTCATTCTTTCACCCTAATGTTCAAGTATAACTACACATTCAAAATGTTTAATTGTATATGATAATTCGATGCAATTTACTCTATAATTTACATACAGTTAAGCTGTTTTTTTTGGCCAAACTGCAGTAACAATAATAAATAACTAGTCTGATTCTCATAGCCTTATTCTTAGTCTCGGACATGGCATAATAGAACATTCAATAACACACTCACCTGACCCCAAATGTGGTCTGTATGAGAGTGGTAATGCCCACACAGGTGAAAATAGTACCAACTAGTTGGCTCACAGTGTACTGGTCCCTCCCCACACACATAGCATCAGCTAGTAGAAATGGTACAGCAATGGTCCCGCTGAAACATGTCAGGTAGTGCTGGCAAGACAGGAGCACAATACTAGGGATGTAAAATACACTACACTAGAAGAAACACATCCGCACATATTTTGGAATGTCAATTTTGAATACATTTTAATATAATTCTATAAGGCATACAGTACTTTCTTAAATCAAAAATATCCGAGAATTTTTTTCAGACGGGTGAAATCAATGGACAAAAAGAGCATGGGACAAAGTTTTAGGTACTTTTAGTATAGACCAAGACTTTAGTATAGACCATTTTGTCTCCTCCTCATGGTATCTGCTTTGGATATGCGCATTTTTCTTAGCACAGTAACAACAGGGTTCCTGTACCTGCAATCCAAGCAGTATGCACAAATACCAGGGTGGCACATCCTCAATTCTGTAGATCATATCAAAGTGTGGTGCCTCAGGACGATTCTCTGTAGTGTGCTTGCCCCGCTTAGAGGGCAGATCCAGCATTTCTGCTTGTGTGCCACCATCTAGAGGTGAAATCTAGGAAGGGAAATAAACTCACTTCAGCACGTTTTCACTTTTCATTGAATCCTCTCACAATAATTAACTGTACCTAGTTAGATTGTAACAAGACAAAGACCCATTGTTTCACATTTTATACCAAATTTGGTGAACACTGAGGGGTATCCTTTGTTCAGAAGAGTGATAAAATCCACTAGCTCCTCATTAGCACCATAATTGCTCACTGGCTGTGAAAAGCCACAAAACAAATCAAGTTGTTGGATTAGTATTATACTGATGTTTGTATAGTATGTACATACATTTTGGGACATGTGTTTGTTAATATGTTATTGATCAACTGATGTTTTTCCTTAGTAATCAGTAACTATGGAAGGAAAGTTTGCTTATCTAAATTCCTCCCTACATTTGAAAAAAGCACACTGACAAAATGCTGACCACATGCAAAAACCATCTGATGTTCCTTTTAATTGGATTATGATATACATAATTGATTATGGGTAGGATAAACAAAAAGACTGGGTTGCTAATGTAATTGTTTATGGGATGGTTTCCTGGCCAGAGTGTACTCATAAATTATATTTTCCTTTTAATTAAGAATCTCCACTTGTATCTGCTGTATCTCAAATCAGTAAGTCCCTGAAATCTGCTAAGATTAATTAAAATGGGTTTGTAATCATTTTTGGCACACAATATGTAGCACATTGCATGGCTTTTGCAGAAGAATGTCTATAAACACTTCTTATTAATCAACCAAAAGCAATGGCATTATGTATTCCATCCAGATTTATACATTCTTAGGTCACACATAGGATTTGGTGGAACCATTTGGGAGAAAAACTACATTTGACTATAAATTTGATAATGGTTCCTTTTATAAAGCAGATGTCCACTACAGCAGGGATAAGCAAGTAACCTTTGAAACCTTTATGATACCTGCTTGATGAACATCAGAAACAGGAAGTACAACATGCTCCCTAACTTCAATAATAAAAAAGTATGGAATACACACAAGAACATCAAGATATGAAAACAAATTCCAATGCAATGCATTACATTAACATTAAATGTTTTACAGTAAACCTGTTTAACATGGATTCATGACTTACTTCACACTGGTTATAGAGTGTGTAGACACAATCTTTGTGTGTTTACCTCAGGCTCTGCTGCAGTGTCCGTGTACATCACTGGCCCTTCATCGAGACTGGATGCATGTGGGGGCTCTTCAGGCCCCATGTTGCTGTCGTCCAGCAGAAGCAGCCACGTGCCACCTCATTCCCCAGCGGTCGATGGGGAGGCGGCTTTATAGGTTAGAGAACGTGGGACAAGATTAGGCAGGTTAATGATCTGCCTCTGGTTGGACTTTACTCATCAATTTTCCACCTTCTAAGAAAGCAGAAGGCACAAACGCCAAAGGAGATTCTTCAAGAGTGAAGAACAGGAAAAAAAAGTGACAAAGCATGTCAGTTGTGCTGTTCTCTTGGTGGTAATGATTGGCTTGGTGGAGGTTAATCGAGATCATGTTTGCTTCACTTTTCTGTATGAGATAAAAGACTTGGGGAACTATCATGGTGGCTGACCGCAACAGAAACAGCACTGAGTAGGTCCAGTGGGAGAAAGACTGAGACATGGGACCAAATTTAGGAGAGTATTGAGTAAGTTGAAAACTTTTAGATATCATGCATTTTATGCGACATAACATCTGACCTACTGACAGCTAATCATAATTGCATCACTTCACTCCCGTCACAGCCACAATCAGATCTGTTAGCAGTCCTGAGGATTACACAAATTTGGCCAACTCTTTTCCAGAAAGCTGTTGTGTTTTGGTGCTCTAACACACATACTGCAACTCGGAAATAACTTATTAATTAGCTGGTGTGTAAGAATAGCAAAACAAAACATACTATGCTCAAAGTAGTGATGTGCGGATCAATACTAAAATATCGATTCTTACAATACCGGTTATTGATGTTTTAGTATCGATTCTCGCATTAAAATATTGATATTTTAGTAATTTGGTGTAAATGTGGATTTAATCATTAACAGGAACTCAGTGGAAAGTAACTATATTATTGGGATTGTCTAAATAAGAAGAAACTACTTGCTCTTCTGCCTGCCATAATCATATGTGAAATACGGCTGTATTAATGCATCGTGGCGCGTCGATGTGCTCTCTCGCAACAATAGCTGTGGGCCATGTGTCATGAATGAGGAAAAGTGTGAATGTTTAATGTTTTTCAGGTTTTTTTATTTTTTGCTATGGTAATTCTTCATAATTAAACAACAAGAACAAATATTCTGTTATTTTCTATCTATTATGAAGAAAATCTGAAATAGGCCAAACAACTCTTTTTTTTTTCAAACATGTTACATTTTTGTACAAAATATCGGTATCGGATCAGTATCGTCGATACCAGCCTGAATTTTACTTGGTATCGGATCGGAAAGGAAATCAGTGGTATCGCACATCACTAGCTTAAAGTACCTATATATAGCTAGCTTAAAGTTCCTATAAATAGTTTTCATTTTCTATTTTCTTTTTAAGGTCACCAGCGGTCGTACAAGCATTTCACTGCATATCGTATTGTGTATGACTGTGTATGTGACGAATAAAATTTGAAATTTGAATTTGAATTTGAATTTGATTTTACCTCAGGACAAACGCACCAAGGTGTGCAATATTGCAGCCAGCAGAGGGCGCTATATAGTAACATTTCAATGGAAAGCCTTGGACAGGCCTATCATAATTCATAGTGCCACGGGGTAATTAAAGTCAAAGAGTCGAATGCAATTATAACGTATGAAGTATATAAAGTAGGGTCTTAATTCCCCCAGAGTTCAATATTAGGCTGGACTGAGGTGACTATTATAAAGAAATAATAGTTCAAAGGGCATTTCTGCTTTGGACATTTGTTTACTGCTTTTAAATGTACACAGACTTAGCGGATTAACCAAATTGAATCAGCAACACACACACAGCCTTCCAAGAAATAGTAACTAAACTTTACTTTTAGGTTTCGCACACAGTGAATTGTATACCACTTATCAAAATCATTACATTTATTTTTTCTAATCGAGGTAAGTCACCACTTCTCAAATTCATTCTGTCCTGTCGAGAGACCACAAAGCAACTGCATACGAAAACGCATTTTGGGATGGTGAAATATCGCTGTGCTGAGGCAGGGGGTTGGAAAGTAGCCAATCCGAATGCGTTATTTATTTCCCACTTGCTGCTGGCCTGTGACGCATCTATGGCTGACCCAGTCCAGCATTCCGGCATCGTAAATGAACGTGGAGCTATCTCGAGTTTACATTTACATTTTTAGGGGTAATGTATTGAGCTTAGTTTTAAATGAAATCAAAGTGTTTGTGGGGCGGTTTAGCAATTTATAGGTATGTTTTTTCCATGCAATTTGCGGCTGCTCTTGAAACGTAACCACGGTGAATTTCGAGGTTTGACTAACTCTTTTTAGCTCTCTAGCCTCATGTTTATCAATAAGTTTTACTTTTGAAGGTTTTCCTCACCTTAATGGTGGTAATTAGAGTTCCAGTATGAAGTTGCTCAAATTAGGTATGCTTTTGCATCGTGAAGATTGGAAACTGGAGCACATTTTACTCTTTATCCTGCACATGCGTACCACTTATGTCAACCCCTGTATGTGTGTGTGTATATACAGTGCATCCAGAAAGTATTAAGAGTACATTACTTTTTCCACATTTTATGTTACAGCCTTATTCCAAAATGGATTAAATTTATTTTTTCCTCACAATTCTACACACAACACCCCATAATGACAATGTGAAAAAAGTTTACTTGAGATTTTTGCAAGTTTATTAAAAATAAATAACTGAGAACTCACATGTTCACAAGTATTCACAGTCTTTGCTCAATACCTTGTCAATGCTTCTTTGGCAGCAATTACAGCCTCAAGTCTTTTTAAATATGATGCCATAAGCTTGGCACACCTATCTTTGGCCAGTTTTGCCCGTTCCTCTTTGCAGCACCTCTCAAGCTCCATCAAGCTGGGTGGGAAGCATCGGTGCACAGCAATTTCAAGATCTCTCCAGAGATGTTCAATCAGATTCAAGTCTGGGCTCTGGCTAGGCCACTCAAGGACATTCACAGAGTTGTCCTGAAGCTACTCCTTTGATATCTTGGCTGTGTACCTACGGTCATTGCCCTGGTGAAAGATGAATCGTCACCCCAGTCTGAGGTCAAGTGCTCTGGAGCAGGTTTTCTTCCAAGATGTCTCTAGTCATCTTTCCCTTTATACTGACTAGTCTTCCAGTTCCTGCTGCTGAAAAACATCCCCACAGCATGATGCTGCCACCACCATGGTTCACTGTAGGGATGGCATTGGCCTGCTGATGAGCAGTGCCTGGTTTCCTCAAAAGTGACTCCTGGCATTCACACCAAAGAGTTCAATCTCATCAGACCAGATCATTTTTTTTCTCATGGTCTGACAGTCCTTCAGGTGCCTTTTGGCAAACTCCAGGCAGGCTGCAATATGCCTTTTAATAAAGGATGGCTTCCATCTGACCACTCTACCATACAGGCCTGATTGGTGGATTGCTGCAGAGATGCTTGTCCTTCTTGAAGGTTCTCCTCTCTCCACAGAGGTCCTCTGTAGCCCTGACAGAGTGACCATCAGATTCTTGGTCATCTCCATGACTAAGGCCCTTCTCCCCCGATCGCTCAGTTTAGATGGCTGGCCAGCTCTAAGAAGAATCCTGGTGGTTTTGAACTTCGTCCACTTAAGGATGATGGAGGCCACTCTGCTCATTGGGACCAGAAATTTTTCTGTAACCTTCCCCAGACTATCCTGTCTTGGAGGTCTACATGCTTGGTTTGTGCTCTGACATGAACTGTCAACAGTGGGACCTTAAACAGACAGGTTTGTGCCTTTCCAAATCATGTCCAATCAACTGAATTTACCACACATGGAATCCAGTTAAGCGGCAGAAACATCTCAAGGATGATCTGGGGAAACAGGATGCAACTGAGCTCAATTTTGAGCTTCATGGCAAAGGCTGGGAATACTTATGTACATGTGATCTCTCAGCTTTATTATTTTTAAAGAATTTGCAAAAACTTCAAGTAAACTTTTTTTCATGTTGTCATTATGGGGTGTTGTGTGTAAAATTCTGAGACAAAAATGAATTTAATCAATTTTGGAATAAGGCTGTAACATAAATTGTTGAAGAAATAATGCGCTGGAAATACTTCTCTGATGCACTGTACACCATACGTAAAAAATATTTTTGTCATCCTGTATGAATGCTTGTGTAATGAAAGCAAAATACAAACATTTAGCAAAAATATGCAAGAGCGGTCTCAAAGAAAATAAGAAGAATAGGAAAAAAAGCCTGAGCAGATGGGAGGCTGGAAGAGACTCGACAGGAAATTATAAAAAAAGGCACAAACACAAATAAAAATGCAAGTGATTTAAACATTTGTCATGAATTACACTGTTCCGATACTATGTCAATTACTGTCTGTTTTACACTCAGTCAGTGAAACACACAAGGCAAACTACGGTAGTCATTTCAACATTTGCCTTTAATACCATGCTAATGCCAGCTTATAAACACAATCATTGATAAGCCACCATAAAAAAAGGAAACAACTCCTAACTTGGAGTTTCAGAACAATACGATCACATAGGTGGCAAATACAGGAGAGGGACCTAAATGTCACTCCCATATTCATCCTGTCAGACCGGCCTCATTTAGAAGAAAAATCATCTGTGTTCTGTTCTTACCCCTACCTGCGTAAACCCAGGTATATGCAAAACATGTAAACTAATAGCATGGTACCAAAGATGGACAAAAAGATTTCTACACATGTTTTTTCAGACTATAGGGCCCGTCTGGACATTAACATTTCTCTTATGTTGTCCTCTGCCTCCTTCACACTTCGCTCCAGGTATGTCTTCTTTTGCTGTGGAGAGAACACAGCCAATTACCACACTGGACTACACAGTAATTGCTTTTTATTTAGACAACTTGAGTTAAAAAAATGCTACAGTATCTGAAAATGTCAAGCTAGAATGGGTTAAAATGTCTATAGTTCAAAGCTTTGTTACCATTCCTGGATGTTAATTCATTAATGCCATATATAAATAAACAAACAAATAAACACCACACATCTGTTCTTGATATGACGTCAGGACACAGGGTGCTGTTTGTTAGTTGAGTCAGAGTTCTTTACAGTCAACATATTTATTTTTCACAATGGCTGAGCTAAATGTGCACATATAGCATACTTCCGGTTCTAATTTCTAGCCAAAGTGGGCACATAACATTATTTGTTCTTTAAGGGGTCAAACAGACATTCAAATTAATATGGAAAAGTAGTTGCTTATTTAAATGACATTAAATCAAACCAAGTGCGTGAATGAAAGTGAGGGGTATTTCCCATGTTTCCTAAAATAAATCATGCATAACTACACTACTGCAATTTGGTTTAAATGTAGCAGAAGTATTTTATACCTAATACCCTGACCCGTGTCACTTGGATTACAAAAGTGAAACACAGAACGAACAAACCCTAACTAAACTAACTTGTCAGACTGCATTTGGAGCACAAAAACTATTTAACATTCTAACCACACAGCCAAGCTAGTGAATTTTGTTTTCCATTCAACTTCTATCATTCATAGTTTTAACATTCCAGCACCATAGTAAATACAGTACATTGTAGACCAGCTTCATAATACACAGCTTTACAGTCAATCACATAAGCAGTGACTAAGTGCAGAACAGATGAGCTATTCAAACAAATGACATTCAGTTTGATTCCCGGCAAGGAGGCCAACGGCCGAAAAAAAAAAAACCCAGTCATATCTAGTAGGAGTATTTCAGCTGATGGTAGGGTGAGACACGTGGTTTTGGATAAACAGTTGACAATGTGTTTGAAATGATTGCAGTGATGACTGGCTATGCTACACTAGCATATAGTGTATATAATTATAATCTGTCCAACTGTGCAGCCCTAGAAACGGTCAAACCATGAATCTAAACTCTTTACTTTAGAAAACAAGAAGATATGGTTTTGCCTATTCATTGAAATGAAATCAGAACAAACTCATGCCAAATTTCTCATACCAACCATAAACAAAACTAATACTTCCAGTCTAGGATGACAACCCTATGAATATGAAAGTGGGAAAGTGAGTCCCACCTGTATGCCTGACTAGAACCTGAGTGAGTGACTGAGGTACTGTGGTGTTAGTAAACAGACTGTGTCCTGAAATCTTACGAGGGCACAGAGTCATGTCAGTGCGGAAACACACACACACACACACACACACACATATTGCAGGTTGACTCTGGCTAACAGCCATCTGGCCAGGTGTCACTTATCACCAGAACCAATGGCACATACATGAGTAGTACCTTTAACAAATATCTCTGCCACAGAGTTACTTTAAACTAAAAAACAAAACCACTTCTAAGACTGCTCCTATATTCCCACCAAGTATGATTGGCTTGCTGTTTTTCCACATGCTTGCACTTGTTTAACAAACTGGCCATCATCTAACTTGGCTTGCCCACACACACACAGCTGAATCCAAACCCGTCATAGATTGTTATACCTATGCATGCTTGTACCAGATTCACAGGAAATTTAAGCAATTGTGGATGTGCAAAAATATTATTGTGCATGTGTTACAAGCCATGTCATTGTTTGCTATTGTGTGTAATAAGCAATTAAATTTTGCTCCTATGTTTATAAAATTCCTGCTCCACTGACGTGGAAAATACTGGCCATGAAAAAATAGCACAAGATGCTACGTGCAATAAGGCCCAATTAAGGTTATTTTAAAAATGTCATCAGATAAAGTGTTCGTCTTTCACTAAATGTAAGATTTAATTTTAGCATCTTGTTGATCCTGTTCACCAAAAGCAGCGTGTGTGACGAATGAACTGAAGTCAATGGAGTCCTTGTAGCTACATACCAACTTGCTTTACAAAAGTTGGTCATGATAAAGAATTTTGTTTTAAGAAGACAGTTTTAAATACAGTGTTGAACATGCCCTGAGCACGCTTGATAACAGTTATGATAACAGTCTTTTTTTCAAAGACATAAAACAAATAAATAACACAATGAAATGCAGGAGGTTGAGTGGAACTAAAAATATGAAAATCCAAAGTTTTGAAAATTTTAATTATTTTTTCAAAAAGTAAAAAGAAAAAGTTAAAAAGTAAAAAAACAAACAAACAAACAAACAAAAAACCTTTAATGCTTCATTACAGCCATGGAGTTTACAAATGCAAAAAATATAGCCATTACTAGTCAGATTTTTTAACACAATTTCTGGGGTCCCCAGTAAAAGGAAATAACAGTTTTTGCAAACTAGGTGTATTTTAGTACTTTATATTGTATGTAAACCAAAGACACAGCAGCTTAATATGTTAAATTCAGTTAAATGTCTTCCACTTGTTTTTGAACTAGAGACTCACAGTTGACTCACTCGTATGTGCAATCAGAGGTCCATTTTGGCCACAGCCATTCATTACGCTTTCATAAAGTTTTTTTCTATTACCTGTTGACAGTGTTATGTTTTTGTGCCTTGTAGACTCCAGCTTATCAAGAGACTGGACCTGGGTTATGACCTACCTCTGAATTTATAAATGGGTTGGTACCACATTTTTCATTCCATTTTTTATTGTGTCTTTTTAAAATGCATAACATTTTGTGTGTTAGAAAAAAAGTCCAATCAAATGATATAACGTTTAAACAGGACATTAAAAAATGTATTATGGGTAATATTTCTTTGTAAGCAGCAATATTTCTTCTCCACAGCTCCACACACCAAAAAAGCATAAAAGGTGCAACAGAACAATAGTAACAATAGTGATATCTGGGGCTGAACCCCCTTATTATAAAGATTCTTCCATGATAGACTAAAGCGGCTTAGGAAAACATTCCAATTCATGCCATTGGTCAAGGATTTCCAGTCCTGGAGGACTGGTGCACACTTTAAAAGTTTATCTCCTCAATCATGCTCACTAAAAGTGACAATTAACAGGCAAGCTGAACCAGGTGTGGTTGAGTAGGGAAAATTGGGGTAGGTGTTCAGCTGAGTTTGGAATGGGCACATTGCAGGTAAATGGAGTGCCTTTACACTACAGGCCCTTCAGACCAGGGCACTATGCATTCTGGTGGGTAGTGTTCCCCTGACAGAGAACCTCCATCATTCTATCCAGGAAAAGGTATTTCAGATAATGAGAAGAAAGACTGAATGGCAATTTCATCCCATTAATGTGTCACATTTAATTCACATACACAGTGAGCTAAATATACATCTTAACAATTAAAATGACCTAATCAATAGATCGTACAAATCACCAGATTTTTCAAATGAATTGCCCCAACACTGTTTTTTGTTTTTTTTAAAGAACTACACAGACTGTGACAAGTCTTTATTGCATTTCAGCAAGGTATTGAACAGGTGCATAAAATTAACATACACAACTATTAGGGCTGTAATGATATACGATACAAAACCGAAATGGTGACACTCACGTCCACGAACCCGTGTCGCAGTGTGTGTAGAGGGTGTATCGCGACATACACACCCCATCCAACTCTTTCCCGTATACAGTTCCCTCCCGGAAACATGTTTTTCGCCATTTAGGAGTGTTTTCACGTCAATTTATTTTCTTTAACCAATAGCCGAGGGTCTAAAGGTTTCAAAGAGCCCGCCCACAAGTTTACAAACATACGGAGCACGGACGGACCCTTTGTTTGCTGAATTGATTCGCTGTGAGTACTTGTAAGTTATGACACTGGGCTTAAGTGTCTATAAGCTGGCTGGGTTGTGATAAAACTGCACTGGAGTCCCTGTGTAATAGTTTTTATTTTGTTTTCAGGGGTGTCCAGCGGGGGTGTACATCCGATTGGCCACCCCGGACACCCCTCTGGCTTTGCCACTGCTTTTCCTTTGTGTACGCCATTTTCCTCTTTTGGTCGTACGTACACATTCATTATGAGTTCTACGCAAAGTTTTATAAATGAGACCCCAGGTGTCTCCAAACAAAATGGCGCCTCAGAACTTTTCTTCTCGTCCACCGCAAATCAATCAGGATAAGAACCGAATCGTGAGTCAAAAATCGTGAAACAAACTGAATCGTGGGTTTAGTGTATCGTTAGAGCTCTAGTGTGTCTGCTTTCCTGCTCGTAACTGGTTGAAACAAGACGGGCACAGTGACTAAACGAGTTTCTGAGTTCACCCTGTTTCTGTACTTTGTTTCCATGGCTGTCAAGTGAGAAAAAGCATCTTACTCAGATCCATGGATCAGAAAGGCACGATTGTTTTAACTACATCCCTGCTGGATTTTCCTTACACCATGACAGCCAGAACTCCAACAGATACAATCGGCTGAATCTTGACTGCAACCCAGCTTTATCCTGGATAGCAGGGGCAGATCAGTCCTCTCTGGATGAGCAATCGGGTCTTGTTCGAGGCACAGCGCACCTGCGGAACCCTAATTTAAATCGTCATTATTCTATTTTCTTAAGGTTAAAATTTTCCTTACCTGAATGGTGGTACTTGGAGATCCAATATGGAGTTATGCTTTTGTGCAATGAACACTGAAAATTGCTGTGTATTTTACTACTTATGTCAATGCATACTTTTGACCAATTATTTCAACTCCTGACTATTAGCCACCCTGTAGTACTGACATTTGTTATGTTGAGCTTAAAAAAACTAATGAAGATTTACCTAATATTACTTATGTTACATCACATTAATACTTTTCTGCTTTTATAGGTGGAAATAAGTTGCAGACCACTGGCGTTAAGATGGACGACTCAAAGGTTGAGGCAGCTAAACCTGCCCAGGCATCATTGGTCACACCGTCACAGGAGGTTAAGAATGATGTCCCTGATTCACTGTCCCCACAGTCTGCCTTGGCAGCTTTGCAGAGTGATGTCCAACCTGTCGGACATGATTATGTTGAAGAGGTAACCTACGGTTAGGTCCATGAATATTGGGACACCAACACAATTTTAATCTTTTTGGCTGTGTACAGCACTACAATGGATTTCAAATGGATCTAAGGTGTGCTTTAACTGCAGATTTTGGGCTTTAGTTTTAGGGTATTTACATACAAATCATGTGAACGGTGTAGAAATGACAATAATTTGTATATGTGCCTCCCACTTTTTAAGGGATTTAATGCGATGGGACAAATGTTAGTCATGAATCAAACGTTCACTTAAGTATACTTGGTGGCAAATCCTTTGCAGTCAATTACAGCCTGAAGTCTGGAATACATAGACATGACCAGACGGGTTTCATCCCTAGTGATGCTCTGCCAGGCCTCTACGGCAACTGTCTTCAGGTCATGCTAGGGTGGGTGTGGGTGTTCTACTCTTTTCAGTTTAGTAGTTGAGCAATGAGGGGGAAAAAAACTGGGGTTTGAAAGTATTCTTAGTATTCTCTCACATTCCAAACAAATCCAATATGTAACACATCACATCAAACAATCACGTTCACGACAATCCTAAACTGACCAAAAACAATAACCTTTGCTCATGCACTCAATTAAGCAGACTTGGACCTATAAATAATTTT
>JBBMFX010436977.1:0-17484 GCA_037832545.1 Rhabdalestes septentrionalis
TCGAAGCAGAGGCTGAGCGCCTTGACAGCGGGGAGAGGGGGGCCAGTGACCGCGATAAGCTCGAGTTCAAAGAGAGTAGCGCCAAAAACCTGAGAAACAGAGATTTCCTGGCGCCCAGAACGGTCTTAACCACACTGTACGCCGACGGGCAGGTGAGGTTTGGAGAGACGTGGTGGGGCATTGGCCCCAGTCAGCAGATGGAGACAGCATGGTGTGGTGTTGATGCAAGCTGGGGCTGCCAGAACACTACAGACGGCAGCCTAGTCTACAATTTACATGTCTTTCTTTTACGTGTATTAATTTTTCACCAGTATAGCTGTTAAAAGTGCTGCCGAATGTACCAGACAGTTGACATTGCTATTATTGACCAAACATTTGCTGCCTGCGGCAAAATGTTATTAACTCTTCACTAACCGCATAGATGTGGGTCAGTTGTTCCACTAATGCAATGGCATGATGGTGTTGTTTTAACGTAATCTACTAGGTAGTTAGTAATAACTGTCATTTTGATAATGCCATTAAATTTGCTGTCATGTAAATGTATGTATGTGTGTTTACATGTGTATAAGGTTTGTTCGTGTATGTACGTATGTGTATGAGCCATTTAGCCATTTATGCATGTGTATGAATGGGTATCTATCGTGTGTATGCTTCCAACACAATAAGGACAAAAGTATTGGAATAGACTTATTTTTACTTCCAGTGAAGAGCAATCTCACTACTTTAGCATGCCATAGCACAACAACGCCAGGCTGCCAACTTTATTCCAGCATGACTGTGCCCCAGTGTACAAGCAAGGTCCATAAAGAAATAATTGCTTGAGTTTGGTGTGGAAGAACCTAACTGGTCTGCCCAGAGCCATGACCTCAATGGCATATGAACACTTGATGAACAGGAACAGATCGCAAGCCAGCCCTTCTTGCCCGACATTAGTGTCTGACCTCATAAGTGCTTCAAAATGTTGTGGAAATCCTTACAAGAAAAATGGGAGTTGTCACAGCTGAATAGCCTATGTCTTTGAATGCATAATCATTGTTGGTGCAGATGTAAGGCGTCCCAGTACTGTTGTCCATGTAGTGTGAGAAGTTGTTGGTTGGGGGAATATCTCTGTATGCATTTATGTATGTATGTGTGAGTTTGTATATATTAATGATTTGGTTTACAAGGTCTTTTTTGTGTTTGTGCACAGGTCCCCTCGGCAGTCCTGGGTCAGATTCTCTCTCTCCAGGGGAGTGGTGTGTTGCCAGTAGCTGGTTGTGAGGTGACAACTGAGGGCTTGCGGGTCTCTGTGGATCGCTGTGCAGCTTTCAGAGGGGTTCTGTGTGGAATGACTACATACTTGGGACCTGCGGCTCAGAGACAGGGGTGTGTCCTGATCAACTGTCCCGCCCTTCATGCCAAACAAGCCCCACCCACTCCCGAGACACTCACTTTGGGGCAGCTTCGTACCATCCTCATCGCTGACCACATAGGAGCACTACTCAAGAGACAGGGGTAGATGTGTGTGTGTGTGTGTGTGTGTGTGTGTGTGTGTGTGTGTGTGTGGGAGAGCATGTAAGAGACATAAGACCAGGGAAAGTGTGTAATATGTAACTGTTTTATTCTCTCTCACCCAGTTACTCTGTGTCCTTCTGTCCTGCCTTACCTGAGGAGAGTGACATCATCAGTGTCGTTAGAACACTGGGTGTTGATTGGCCAGCAGTGTCCGTAAGTTGGACCAATGAGGAGAGAGAGGAGAAGATGAGGAACATCCTGGAGAACTGTGTATACAGGGAGAGAGAAGAGGACAGATGGAAAAGAGGGAGTAGAGGGGAGGAGGTGGTAGGAGGCGATGGAGAGATGAGAGAAGAGTTGAGGATAAACCTTAAGCGGGTGCTGGAGGAGGTGGAGCTGCACGGCTATGACCCCAGTCTTGGAACCTGCATAGGTGAGGGACTTTTAATACGTAAAAAAGGTTACAGATCTACATAGATGAGATGTATAAGACATGATTTGTTATGAAGCACAACACATGATGTCTTTTCAGTTTAACTAGGGATTCATTGTATATCAACCAATGACATTTTATATGCAGTGTTTAAATTACACACCATAATTACAGCCAACAATTTGGTGCCTCATTTTGTACCCTCACACAGTAGCATATGTGGTAGAAAAAATCAGAGGAAAAAAAACAGGGACCTAATTATACACATTTCATTGTTTACTGATTAATATTTTTATTGGATCAAAAGCATGGTTGAATGAATAAATCTACAAAGTGCATTTTTTGCTTAATCCAGAAGATGGCATTATTTTTCCTTCTGGTGCGAAAAGAGCTTTGTTCGAAATAGCTGACTGCATGATGCTAGTGCGCTGCTGGTTGTGGTAAGATGTATGAGACCAGCATAAAGTTTTACAGTGTACCAGAGATACCTGGATGATGCACTATTCTGACCTACTTCTCTAGCATTAATCCAGCGCTGTGTTTGTCTCCAAATGCATCTCATAATGCAGCATGGTTGTTTCAGGAGCTATGGTTGTGAACAGCTTAGTGGTCATATCCTGGGGTTTGGTTCACAATACATGATGATCATTGCTGAATACTGGATTCTGCTGTACACTACTATGAGAAGAAGCATGTAGTGTACAATATAATGGAACAGTATCCAGTGAACACAATATGTGATAGCCTTCTGTCAGTGAATGTGTCATTCAAGTAGAAATCAGGAACTGTATTGTACCAACAAGAGTTGCTGTGTGAGACTCCACAAACATTAAGTTCACCTGCTGTTGTTAGTTTTCTGCATAGGCATACGCCTGGATAGGGCCTGATGTGAACGTAGGTTCTGTTTGAAGTGAGATCATCAAAGTGTAAATGTCTTTAGATACTACAACAACATTTCTTTAAAAATATGTTTTACAGACAGATGTAGTTTTTTGTCAGTAAGCTGTATTGCAGTACTTATCACAACTCTTTAAAATGGACTATTTTTGGATTATTATATTACCAATCAAGTATATCTCCAAATTTCAATGTAAGTATTTGGGTAACATTGCTATGGGGTACCTGCAGCAACACTCACCAACAACATATATTCTCTGCTCAATTGGCAGATCTCTTTATAAAGAGTTAACATTCACTAAGATAGAATTTCTATCTTAGTGTTTCCATTTCACGAACAAGGTCCCACTCACATGAGAGAAACCTACTCAGTGTTCGCCCTTTGTTTTTCTTTACCCAGATTACTCTCACATGCACAAAAAAGACAGAATGGGAACAAAAACTGAAAAACCTGTTGTCATAGTTTTCACCTACCCACACTTTTTTTTCACATTTTCCATCAGCAAATATTTGTATTTTTGATCGAAAGGAATATTCTTATGAGTGTACTTTGCAAACCTGCACCTACTTTTTGCCTCACAAATATTCATAGATTCTTTAACAAATGTCCCATGCAGTTACTTTACAAGCCATTGGCAAGTGTTATGGTTGAGGGGTAAAGTAGTATTGAGGTGAGGAAGAGGGAACACTGAATACCTCAGGACTCACACACTTGGCTGCATATGAAGAGTTCGACGTTCGATTCCCCATCAAGTCAGAAATGGAGTTGCTATACCACTACGATTCTTTAAATAAGTCAGAAATATAATTGCTATACTGTAATGATTCCTTAAAAGGGTCATTGGGACACATTTACTAATGTTACTCTGTGTAAGACCAACTACATGACATGTGTATTAAATATTAAAAGTGTTTCACAACAGTCATGTTTGATTTTCCAAGCAAATTCAAGTGTCGAAATAGAGCATTGCATGAAAAATGATCGGTTTTGGGATCAGTAAAAGACATATTTGTGTATTTGCTTTATTTCCTACATTTTTTATATACTCTTCTATACTTAGTTGATTCCCAACCTATGGGTCGCAAACCCCAATAGTGGTCGCCAAAGTTCCTCAGTGATTCGCCACGTCCTCTCAAAAAAGAGGTCCCAAATTTATGTTTTGTCTATGTGTTCAGTTTTAGGTATTTGGGCCCTGAAGTGCAATCAAATTAAGAAGTACAAAAACAAAATTGAGACGCACAAAAACAAAATTGAGACGCACAAAAACAAAATTGAGACGCACAAAAACAAAATTGAGACACACAAAACAAAATTGAGATGCACAAAAATAAAAGAGGAATCACAAAAATAAATTGAGAAGCACAATTACGTTAAGCAATCCCGGAAAGGGTAGGTTCCAGTCAAAAACAGAAGACGTCTCTGATTGGGCGACCGCACTGTTTGTCTTTGGAACCGGAAGTTACTCTGCCGGTGGCGCATTTTTCCCAAACATTATACATCAGTCCCCCATGGACGGTGCTCGCAGCTTTTCTTGGTGGGCAACCACCAATCTCAGTGAAACTTCACTGTTAGACAGGGCTCAATTAGACCTAAAGACCTAGATTCCTCTTTTGTTTTTGTGCTTCTCAATTTTGTTTTTGTGCTTCTTAATTTGTTGTGTTTCTCAATTTGTTTAGTAATTAGTTGGTGTGGTTTGCACTTCAGGGCCACTGTATTTGAGTGATGAAAAGCAAAAGTTCAATTAATTTGTTATTAATTAATTTACAAAAATAAAACATTGAAAATATTGCGATAAATAAGGCATTGCACGTGGGTGCCTGTTGGTTAATCTCAAAATACTTTGTACAATTTACGAGTGTTTTTTAACTGCGTGAAGTCGCATCACATGCTAATCAACATTAAACAGCAAAGAGGTGTGGTATCCACAGATTATTTGTGGATAGGTACAAAGATCAAAACGTGCACTGAGCCTTATTTTGGGGCGGGAAAATCGGGTTCTCGTGCGCCATCTGCAGAGGAGCTGGCAGAGCACAAGATGTGATCCTGAGTCTCATTGGTTTTCATGTATTTACAGGTAAATAATGTGAACATTGGGGCAAAATTGGTTACAATTGTACAGTATCTTTTTATTTATGAGGTATAGTGAGATTTGTTATGGATGTTATGTCGAAATATGTGTAGTTTATGACTTATAGGTGTTGTGACCGTTTAGCCAAAGAAAGCTGTATTTAATTTTTCTAAGTTGAATATGTTACTACTAAGTAAACCTGAGGTAAATGTTTGTGTTTTTGGTGAAGAGATATTCAGTTAAGTTTAACGCTCTGTGGAAGCCTCACCCTGGGCTCGCGCTAGGTGCGCTTACTGATCACGTGATCAGCTCGTGTAGAGAGACGAGTGTCAATTTAAATTAAATTAAATTAAACATGTAATGGTGTTTATGAGGAAGATTAAAGGGTCGCCATGAAATGCAATGGTGAAATTAGGGGTCCCCTAAGAAATGGGTTGGGAACCACTGATTCAGACTCTCTCTCTGTCTCTCCACAGTGCAGAAAGAAGCGTTATGTCATCTGGCTCAGCTGGATGGTGCTGTTGCAGATTTTCCGGTGAGTCTCAAACATTTGACACCATCATCAAAGTTTACCTTAACACTACACCACAGTTTAGTTTTACAATTGTCGGTTGACCATCAGTTTGCCTTGACCATCAACTCTCACACAATTCAGAAGTAACAAGCATTTCTTTAGGCTCATTGCTACCTATCTTCTCTCACTCTTAGTCATGTGACATCTTATGCCCTTGTCTTGGTATGCGTCATTTGGATATCACCACTGTCTGAACAAAACCTCATCCCTGTAAAAAATTCTTGACCATCTCTATTAGTCCTTTTGTCATGAAATTGTATCACAGTGTAATCAGATGCCAGCATTTTAAAATTTGGGGGGAAAAGGGAAAAACAACAAAAATGAAATTGGTCTGACAGCCACTGTTTAATCATTGATGTCAAAAGAGTGAAAGTGTAGAACTAGTCACACTCTCTTCTCCAGCAGTCTGAGTGAAAATGTGTTGATTTCTGTCTGTTCTACAGGCATCGATGGCAACAGTGCTGCATGTCACATCCTGTCAGGATGAGTTCCGCCAGCAGCAGACAGCCATGCTGTGGAGAGCGGCGGGAGCCACAGCAACACAGGTCTGTCACGCAAGCCTCCAGTCGCGCAGTGACCACTGCTCTTCATTCTCTCTCACTCACACTTGGACATGGAAAAAAGGGATGTGCTGACCTCTCTCTCTCTTTCTCTCTCTCTCTCTCTCTCTCTCTCTCTCTCTCTCTCTCCCTCTCTCTCCCTCTCTCTCCCTCTCTTTCTCTCTCTCTCTTTCTCTTGCTTGTTTTCCCTCTGTACCCCCCCAAACTTCCTCTCTCCTCCCTCAGGCTGGTCTGCCGGAGGACATGGTGAAGCGTTGTGTTCAGCAGTTGGGCTTGGCTCTTGACTTCATGCACAGTAAGAACCTGGTGCACCGGGATGTGAAGCCTGAGAATGTGCTCCTGTTTGACCGTGAATGCCGACGTGTCAAGCTGGCTGACTTTGGCATGACAAGGCGAGCTGGCAGCCGGGTCAAACGGGTCAGCGGCACCATCCCATACACAGCTGCCGAGGTACTGAGAATTCAGCATTCATAATAAATGAAATCTGGTCAAATAAACTGTTAAAAGAAACAGTATAAAAGAAAACTCTTCATATGATATTTTGTGGCAAATAATTGAGCAAAACCAACTGCTCTTGAGTGGCACAGTCATTTAAAAGCTGTCCCGTTTTTATCAGCCGGGTGTGAGTTCGATAAAAGGCAATGTCGCAGCCTTCTGTGACCAGGAATCAAAGAAAACATAATTGGTCTTGCTCCCTCTGAGTGGGTGGATTGGCCCTTACTCTCCCCCATCACTCCTTACAGTGTTAGCCACACTTAGCTGATGTAACAGTATTGGCAGGAGAGTGTTCACATCTAAGCATGTTGTTCAGTGATCTGGAGGAAATGAATGATAGCCATTACCCTCCCGGCTCAGCAGCATTGCGTATGGGGGGGACCTAGTTAGTTTGTGGGAACTGGCTGCCACTGAATTAGTAGATGTTTAAAAATAAAACATAATAAAATAAAAGGTAAATAAATCTGAAATGTGCAAATGTTGCTTTAGAGAGCTTCAGAAGATTAAGATGTAGGAAAATGCATCTTAAAATGCTAAAAGGAACTGCAAGGTGTTATATGTGTTAAAAATCTGTCTTCGGCAGGTGTGCCAAGTCACAGGTTCGGAAGGCATCATCGTGGCGACCACTCAGGACGTGTGGGCGTTCGGTGTCCTGCTGTTCTGCATGCTCACTGGCAACTTTCCCTGGGAGGCCGCGCTGCTCAATGATGCGTTCTATGCAGAGTTTCAGCGCTGGCAGAGAGGGGCCTGCCCAGCGGGTGCAGTGCCCTCTCAGTGGCGCCGCTTCAGTGATGATGCGTTGCGCATGTTCGGTCGTCTGCTCGCGCTGGAGCCTGAGCGCCGCTGTGGCGTCAAAGAGGTCTTCTACTTTCTCAAATACGACCTGCTGACACACCAACGGCGCAGAGCTTCCTGTAGAGCATCTAGAGGCGTGGCCACACGTAGCTCTGGCCACAAACACGCAGAGCCCTCCCCACCACTCGGTACCTCCTGTCTTCGGCCGACCCCTCTGAAACGTAGCATTTTGTCGGAGCCACACTCCTCCAGGGAAGAGGCGTCCAAGAGCCCCTCCCCCAACAGGCAAGACAAGAGTAAGATGGTGATGGCCACGCCCATTGAAATTTGTGTATGAAACTGAATGTTCCTTCCACTTCCAGAGAACTGCAAAAGTCGGATCTCTTCTCCTTTCATGTAATTGTAAAAGGACTAATGTTGGTAATCCACAGAACTCTAGCTGCAATTACACTCATATGCTGTTGTTCTTTAACACAGTTATGCTGCGCATTAGAGGCCAGATCTGATCAGAACAAGTTTAATTGCAGTCATCACAAGGGCAGGACTACATAAACACCTACATAAACCTTTTATGACAAATCAGATAAATCTGTAAAGACATTTACAAAGGCATATTCCAACAAGCAAGATATTCAAATGTAAATTAAGTGTCTTTTTAACAACTGAAGTATAACTGTTGGAATAAGCCTTTATGAAGGTCTATGTAGCTTTAGGTATGGGATATGTAGATGTTTTGTAGTCTTATGAATGCTGCCCGACAGTAAAGTGTTACACTGTTATTTGCTTCCTCATTTTAGCAAGAGCAAATTATAGTAAGAGGTAGGAATTTGTTTGAGTCTCACAATAGCTTAGACGTGCATTTGGATTTAAATCCAGATATAATTTTTTTCTATGACTCTGAGCTACAGTAAAATCTCCATGCAAATCTTTTTCTGAAGAGGCCCTCCTCCCCGTCATGCCAGCCTGTCAGAGGGCCAGTGACCTCAGAAGTGTTTGACTGACACACTTTTGGACAAAAAGGACCGCGAGATGAACTAAAAACTATTAGCCCAATTTCAAAGAGGCCAGTTACGGGCCACGTTGACTGACATTGCTGACTGTTTGTAGGGACACTATCTACAAGACATCACTCTTTCGCCAAGACTTGTGTATAACAAAGTATCTGTAGATGACAGGGATTCTTCTTATGTCTGTGTGAGAGTGTGTGAATGTGTGTATGTGCGGTATGTTTGTGTTTAATAGTTCTATAAAAGCACAAGCTTTTTATAAATCATTTAAGGATCTGTATGGACTGTTGTTAGAAGAGATCCATCCGGTGGAGTGCTGTCAGTGTTTTGCATCAGGTTGTAGTAACACTATGTAGCTTAAACCAGAAGAGATAGTCCTTATTAACTATTAATCTGCACAGAAGTGACGTGTAATAGCTCGGATGTTAGTACATGTTTACAAAGTTTTGAATGGTGGAGAACTGTTAAATCTTTAGCATTTAGGTTTGGGTGAAAAAAAAAACATTAAGAGTTTTCATTCTGATATCATGTTTAAAGAAAAGTGGGGCATGGTAGTTCAAATAAATGTAGCACAGGGATGAAAAAATTAAATAGTGAAGTAAGGATTCAGGGCAAAAAAATGGGTTGAAAAATGAATGGGGTTGGTATTGTATTGTGTCGTATTATACAAGTCTGCAATGCACATGATTAAACTATGTAGCATAGGGTTCAGCCAAAGGTCTGGTGCTGATGTAGGATCAGTTTTTGGTCATTGTATCATTGCAAATGTAAAGAGGTGGGGGTGGGGGGGGGGGACGACGACAATATGATGGAACTTTGATATCATGCTACTTGAAGGAATGTTTGCACTTGTAACAAACTTCTGTTACTCAGAAAAACACTGCTGCCAGATCCAGTTTGTGAAAAGCCTTCCCAGTCTTTCAGTTGTAGCAAATAATTGAAAAAAATGATTGTTTCATTTTTGAATGGGACAAATGGGGTGTATTGGTTAACTGAAGAAACAGCCTAATCCTGATATTTTTCTGGTTTGAACAAACACAGTGCCAAAGTGACACATTGAAAAAAAACGGATCAGAAATATATGTGCATATATGTGATTTTATTCACTAAATCCTATTAAGGAGGACCAGCTCTTTGATCATCTTTGAAATTTGATACACAATGTGGAAACGAGGTGTTTCGTACTCCAGTCCTTGAGGGCTGTGCTCCAGCATGTTCTGGTGATTTCCCAGCTCAGAAACTCCTGCTTCACCTCGCCAATTAACTGTCAGGTTTAGTGAATGTGTTTGAGTAGGAGAAGCTTAAAACTGCTGAACACCAGCCTCCCCAGAACAGAGTTTGGCACCCCTGGTGTAAACAAACATTTAAATAAAACATGGTTCATTTCAGTACTTTATTAAGTAATTGAAATATCCACAGTGTGCTCTGAAATCTTATGGTAACTATACCTCATGATCACAAAATCAGATCGTCATATCAGCCTCCTCTTGACTGAGATGGTCTCGTATCTTACCAACATCTTGTTCCTTGAGCACTGCCCCAATCCAAAAATCATGTACTCCACATGTACTTCTTCTCTCCTGGTGAAGAACACGAGCATAACAAAGCAGAGATTAGCTCATGCTACAAAGGACTCATGATGCATTACATAAAACTTCATGCTGACTTACTACATCCTCAAGGCCTGAAAGGTTTTCCAGATTCCCAGTTGATGGAGCTACTTTACAGCGTCAGTCCAGAGATGGCAAACCACCAGTTAAAGCTCAGCGAAACAAATTACTGGGCAATATTCAGGTAATGATTAAGCCCTATAGGTCTAGTTATTATTGCTGTTTTTGCTGTTCAAATTCAATGTAATCACAGTAAATTTCAATTTACTTTAGTTTCACTGTCAGTCATTTCAAAATGATGTTTTTGTCAATAAACTTCTCAAAACATCACTCCTCGTCTGCCCAAAAGCATAAACTTGATGTGAGTTGGACTGAGTGTGTTCTGTGGGCTGTGGATGGTAATGTAAGATTACACCATGTTTTTTTTTGCTGTAATTGGTAACTTGCCTCTAAGGGTTAATAACTTGACATCCCACTTGGTTCCCGCCATTGCAGAGTTCAGCTGTGACATTCATTCTCATTTTGGTAATAGAAAGAAATTTGATGCACTCCAATCTGAGTGTTGAAACACGTTTGGAGGAAAGTGATAGCAGTGCCATCGTTACTCTTGTTTAGAATTACAACTTATTTCGGAATATCTAATTACCCAAACGCACAGTTGCTCTGTTTTTGACGGCACATTGAATTCAGGTGAGAAATGCTATATTCATACCCTGCTGCGCTTTAAAACTGACATCCTGTCAAATACCTGGGGACACCTTGATTTTTGTCCAATAATGATGTGTTCCCCTGTAACTCAAAAATGCCTGAGGTTTTATAACAAAAACATAAACATCTATTGGCTAAGAAATTGTGCTTCATCTTTAAGCAAATGTCCTCCTTAAAAATATAGAAGGCTGATGAAGTTTTCAGAACTGTTTGTTTCCCCAAACCCTTCAAACCTCGAAAATATGGGTCAAAATAACAGCCGTACAACTTTCATTTCTGTGTGACATCACAGGAAGAGATTAAATGCTTTTATCAGTTATCCTTCAGTGTTCATGTTTTCAAAAAAAATGCCAAAATCTGTAAAATGTGTTCATTTATTAAAGGGCCCATATTCTACATTTGAATTTGTAAGAAACATATATGATATTTGTTTGGGTTTATGTGCTAAAACCAGACAAAATTCATTTTTGTATTTCCTTTTTCCAACCTCTGTCAATCCCTGGGAATGAAACAAACTGGATTTATCTCTGATTGGTTGCCCTTGTCTCAATCAAAAAGCAATCCAGGTTCAAACTCTGCTTCAGCGTAAGTGGCTAGGCAAGGATATGCAAATGCAATGGTTTTTGTGACATCACAAAATAAATAGTGAATTTAAACCAGCTTTGTGAATGGAAGATTTCTAGAGGGTTTCTTTGAACTGAAAATTGTTTTGGATAAAAGTGTCTGCCAAATGAATGTAATGTATTTAAAAAAAAAAACAATGCTTCCCATGATATGGGCCCTTTAAAATCAATGTAAATTGGAAGTTATAAAACATTTCCCTTCTGTATCATGTATGAAACACAAAATCAGGAAGGATTTATGAACCTGCCTAGAATTTTAGCTTGATGATACTTAGACTATATGAGAAAAATATCGTGACGCACCTGTTTTCCAGTGAAGGACATCTTAATGCTTCAAACGACATTTTGAACAACCCCATGCTTCCAAATTTGTTGACAGAGTTAGGGGAAGACGTTTTCTATTCCAACATGACTGTGCCCCCACAAAGCAAGCTCCATAAAGACTTGGTTGGATGAGTTTGGATGTGGGAGAACTAGACTGGCCCAAACAGAGTCCTGACTTCAACCCAATCCAGCACATTTGGGATTAGGTATTGGTTAAAATGTATTGTCATGTAATATAAAATCTTTGAGAAGGTCAAACATCATTACACTTCCATCAAAAATTATGAACAATAATTCAGTCTTTTAAATTGTATAATATGACAGATTGTGATAATTATGACATGCTCTAACAAGGTAAGCATTGTACTTTCAAATTAAAATAGATTCAGAAAACAGAACATTTGACATGTTATCATGACTATAATCAATAGATCACAAATTGATCAAAGACACTACAGTGCTGTGAAAAAGTATTTGCCCCATTTGTTTTGCATGTTTGTCACACCTAAATGTTTCAGAATATCGGACTAATTAAATATTAGACTAAGATAAGCCGAGTAAACAAAAAATGCAGATTTTTAAGTGACAATTTTATTATTACGTACATGGCTCATTGTAAAAATATAATTGCCCCCCTCTGCAAAATCATGAAGTAACTTTGTTTAATAACATTGTTTGGAAAACACTGCAATTTCACTAGCCTCACCGAGGCTTGATTACTGCCACACCTGCTGAACCATGAGATTACTTAAAAATAGGTTGAAAGAGTTTAGAAAAAGAAGACATCATGGCATGATATAAAGAAATTCAGGAACAGATGAGAAACTGAAGTAATTGACATCTATCTGTCTGGAAAAGGTTACAACGGAATTTCTAAAGCTTTAGAACTGCAGTGAACCACAGCGAGAGCCAAATTACGCAGCGACGGCTCATCCAAGAGGTTACGAAAGAACCTAGAACAACATCTAAAGAACTGCAGGCCTCACTTGCCCCAGTTAAGGTCAGTGTTCATGAAAGGGAAGAGACTGGGCAAAAATGGCATGCATGGCGAGTTTCAACGTGAAAACCACAGCTGACCAGGTGACTTGCTCACTTTTTCCAAAAAACATCTTGATGATTCCCCTTGCTTTGGAACAAGATTCTGTGGACTGATGAAACAAAAGCTGATTTTTTTGGAGGTGTGCATCCCGTTATGTCTGGTGTAAAGTTAACGCAGTATTTCCGAAAAAGAACATCATGCCATTGGTAAAACATGGTGCTGGTGTGATGGTCTGGGGCTGTTTTACTGCTTCAGGACCTGGACAACTTGCTGTGGTTGATGGATTGCTCTCTACCAAAAAATCCTGAAGGAGAATGTGTGGCCATCAGTTTGTGACCTCAAGCTGAAGCACACTTGGGTTCTGCAGCAGGACAATGATCCAAAACACACCCGTCCATGGCTTTAAAAAAACAAAATGGAGTGGCCTAGTCCAAGTCCAGACTTTAATCCATTTGATAGTTAAAACAAGCCTGAAAACAAGTGTGGGCCAAAATTCCACCACAGAAATGAGAAATACTCCCAGTTATTGCAACTGTTTAACTGCAGTTGTTACTTCTAAGGGTGCTTCAAGTTTTTAGGTTTAGGGGGCAATCATTTTTCACATGTAGATATGGATAGTTTTTAAAATCATCACTTAAATTTTGTCTAATACTTTAATTTGTTTGATAATCTGAAGTATGTAAGAGTGACAAGCATGCAAAAAAAAAAAGAAAACAGAAACAGGGCATATACTTTTTCGCCACACTGTATATAAGCCAAATGTATGGTCCAACCCAGTGGTCATCAATCCACTCCTCAGGGCCCCATATAGCCCAATGTTCTGCACAATATGAATGGATGGAGCAAAAACATGGACTGTCTGGGCCCTTAGAGCCAATTGAAAGAAAACTATTGTCTGTTCAATCGTTGGAGATCGTTACATTTTGTAGACACAGTCAACTCTTATGGACCTCCACTGGATAATGTGCATGACTGATGCATATGGCTCTCATCCAAGATTTAATTTGCCATTTCACCCCATGTAACACATGTGTGTAATATAGAAATGTACTGACTGCTTAGGCGTACAGATGTTCTTTTTACCAGAGGCGTGTGTGTTTTTAATTTCATTAGATGAGCAAAACATTGTTGTGATGCCGATGACTGGCTTGTTCTGTGCCTCTCTCTCTATCTCTCTCTTGCTCTGTTTTCACCCTGTTTCTTCTTTTTAATCCTTCACTTGCTTTTTTCCTTGGGCCTGTTATCTGAAGGTCATTACGCAAATAAGCCGCTTGAGTCTACCCCCTCTCCTGCTATGCACTAATGAGTTGTAGAAGAGACAGAGCTTAATAGTGGCAGTTGTATCTATCATAGAAAGATTCAGCAGGAGGGGCTTCTGATATCGATTGACAGCTGAGGGGGCGTGGTTCCAGCCATGGCGGAGGCATCTGTTGTGTTTGTTTCTCTGCAGTCTGGTGGTGTTAAAGAGTGTGTGTGGGTTTCTCTGCAGTATTCACAAGCATGTCGGTGTTTGAGTATGTCTGTGTGTGTGTGCGAGTGTGTGTGTGTGTGCTGGGGAGCTCATTAAAGCCTGCTGAAATAGAGCACTGAGATCCAGTCCTGAGGGAGACCAGTTAAGAAACAGTGAGGAGAAAAGAGGGCAAATTTTATTCAGAAATCCTCCAATATCCCATAATAATCGTGTGCACATGTGAGGAATATGCCATGAGAGGAATTTCTAATTGCAACACCCACATTATCTGCTGCGCTGAAATTGTGTAGGTCTTCCTCATGCCTCCAAAACTGTTCTGACCCGCTGAGACATGAACTCCACAAAACCTCTGTGGCATCTGGCACCAGTACCAGCTGGGGCCTCTGTGAATCAGACTGGTTTGTCCAGCGCTTCCCACAGATGTTCGATCAGATGAACTCTGGGGATTCTGGATTCTGGAGTCATGAGCCAAGACCATAATTATAATGTGTGTGTTTGTGTTTGTGTATATATATACATATATATGTGTGGACATGGCAATGCTGAGATACGTGAACACATCACATCACACAGTGTGAACAGCATGAAATTCTTCCAATACATTTAAACCCATTCACCAGGTGCAGCATCGGGCAGGCAGGAGCTCGGCGCACGGGGAGCAGTGTGGGGACGGTACCTTGCTCAGGGTACCTACACAAAAGTTTTGGGAAAAGTTGGCAGGAATTTGTTAATATATTTAAAAAGTAGAAAACTAGAAATGTTACTTAGAGCGCAACACTGTGCCTGTGCTAAAGAGTTATGAAAACAATGCAATGTTATGCTAAATTCCTTAGCTAGCTGTCATTTGTGGCAATAATGTTTGTGTTTGTCTATATATTAGGAGTTACACAGTAATGAGGTCATAGGACACCAAGCTTGTCTTTTTCTGTGCAGGTGGCCTGCACAGGTTTAAAACCACAGACAATAACCCCTTAACCAGGCAAAAAAAACAGTCAGAAGATTCAGAGTGTCTTGACCATTAATAGTAATTGCCATTGAGGAACTGCCAAAAAATCAATTTAATCTCCCGCTTTCTCTCTCTGTCTGTATTTCCCACATAGATGTGTGTAATCAGAGCGCAGACACAGTTCAGCTGGGAGCTGCACGGAAACAGAAGTGGCAGCAGCAAGGGGAGGTCTTGAGTTTTATTGCTAAGACATAATACAGCCATAGAAATAAATGTATTCCAATTTCTCATGGGCAGCACCATTAGTGTAGCGATAATATACAGGTGGTCCCAAAGTTACGCCACAGATCCGTTCCTTCAGCAGTAATGTCACCGTAATTTTGGTGGAACTCAAAATACACCATAACCCGAGTCACTCACCTCTCCTAACACAGTTGCAGAATCATAAAAACACAACCAAGCCACAGAAAAAGGAACATTACTGGGTATTCTTCCAACATGTGCAAGCCTATGGGATTCCTATACTACTGGAAGCCCATAAGCACAATATTGGAAATGAACAATATCCAGCATTTTATAAAAAGGTGCTATAATCCCACTCTCTTGGATATGTCTTCAGTATGTTTAGTTGGGAAAAATACTAATTGTACATATGGGTGCTTGGTGAGCACTTGTTTGAAGAGCGAAATGAGAAATTAGACATCCTGCAGTCTCGCCGTTCTCAAAAGGAGTGGTAGCACATTTGGGACCAAGTTTTATAATCACTGCATTGACTCACCATTTAGTATGATAGTATACACGTTTGGATGAAGTCATGGCAAAATGTATAAATTGTAAACCTACTGCACAAATATATTGCACACACAACAGCATATCATCAAAACTCAACATGTCCTCTTCTGCTTTTGCACACAAACTGAATACAAAGTACTGAAAGATAATAATCTTTCTGCAGAATTTTTCTCACTCGTTCAAGAGCTATTAGTGAGAAATAATCAGGGTTGATTTACAGCTTTCTCTTGTTATTGCCATTGATAACTGACTCTCAAGGGTTAAATGCTCTTTGGCACCGAGACTATTCTGGTATTATAAGAAAGGGGGAAGAAACAGACACTTTCTTAGGAAGTACGGTCCATGTATTACCATGGCAACACTGCGGACCACTTCCAGTGTTGTCTGCTGCTGTATTATATCCTGTATGTCCTTATTTTTAACATCTCTCTCTATCTACTGCTTTGCTGTTTCTGTATGATTGTTCCTCACTTTTTCAAAACAGACAGCTATTAAAAAACAATCCTCCTACTCACTAAAACCCAAACACACAATATCTCTTTCTCTCTCTCTCTCACACACACACACACACACACACACACACACACAGCCGAATGTTGAGAAGTAGCCGGATATTTCTATTTTGAGTTCAGCTCTAAAGAAAAGGAGAATGTTCTGGTCTGGGTGACTATTCTCCAGATTCTGACCTGGGAGGTTCTATATGTGTGTGTGTGTGTGTGTGTGTGTGTGTGTTTCCTCACACACTGAGCCATATGAGCTGAAGTCTGTTTCATCCGTTATCCATCACTCCCTTTTTTCCCTCTTTCTCTTGATCTCTGTCCTTCACTTTGCGTCAGCAGTGTTATTCAGTGCCACCCAAGAGACCATGCCATCGCATGTTAGCCTGTGTGTGTGTGTGTGTGTGTGTGTGTGTAGTGGAGATAGGGGTGACAGGGTGCTGCGGGGGGAGAGTTGACGGCAATGAGAGCCGCATTTGTTCCCCCAGCCCAGTGGAGATCGAGGGGAGATCAAAGTACCGCCATTAATACACAGAGGAGCACACGCATGTTGGTAGGACGATGAGTTGTGGGGACTTCACGCTGCTTCCCAACACAAATACGATCAAATATGATCTGTTCATCTCTTAGGTTGGGGTTAGAGACAGACAAGATGTGGCACAGAGACACAGAAGGATTTGGAATACCCTGCAAAGACAGGAATACAAACACATGCATGTGTGTGAGTGTGTTTTCATTCAATTTTAGAACAAAATGTCCTGAGATTGTAAAGCCAGGAAAAACCAGTACAAACCTACAGCAGCAGCTAAATAATCCCAAACCAAGTGCCTTTACAGGAGAACAGGAATCCCATTATTGGTTCTTTAAATTAAGGTTAGGGTGTGTTTAATGTCCAGAGTCACTCACATATTAGAGGAAATAAAGTAGTGTGTATGCATGTTTGCATGTATGTGTGTGTGTGTGTGTGGGAAAGAGAGAGAGAAAGATTCAACACTCTTCAACAATGTGTTTTTTTTTTTACATTTTATTAAAACCTTTGATGTAAATGCCCTTCAGGCACACACACACACATGCACACACACGGACACACACACACACACACACACACACACACACACACACACACACACACACACACACACACACACAC
>JBBMFX010437513.1:0-17480 GCA_037832545.1 Rhabdalestes septentrionalis
CCAGGGGGGGAAAGGTTAGAACGATTCTAGGGGCCCAGCACTGACATGGGGCCCTGTTAGGGGCTAGTAATATTATCCTAATAAAGTACGGGGGGGGGGCCCAAAGTTCTTTCATGGGGCCCAAGATTTCTGGCACCGCCCCTGTCAGCAATATCTAAACATACACATGTGATACAAAATTAAGACATTTTAATGTTTTTCTAACTGGCCACACTCAAAATAATTTACATGCAAAATGCATTAGTTGAAAAGGGTTCCAGAATTTTTTTTAAAACAGTCAAGGTCACTTGCTCGGCTGTCCATATGCCATGTTTTAACAGCTTATTATTCACATTATACATGGAAAAGGGTCTTTGGACTGTGGGGAGTTCTGAGCGGAAACCCACACAAGACATTCAAGATAATCTGACCGCTCCGGTAGACAATCAAACAACAGGACCTCTGAGGTGACAGAGATACCAAAAATGTGTGTAACAAATTTTTGTGCATTCATTTTCATATATGAAGCTCTTTCCACACTCTAAAGAGTGATATAGTTTCTGCTCTGATGTTTTTGGAGACTACTCTCTTTATAGAAGCCCAACCCACACTTTAAGCAATGATAAGGTTTCTGTCCTCTGTGAATGCGCTGGTGTGATCTGAGACCACCCTTATCTTTAAAACTCTGTCCACACTCTGAGCACTGATACGGTTTCTCCCTAGTGTGGACGCGTTGGTGTGATTTTAAAGTATTCTTCATGCTAAAACTCTTCCCACACTCTGAGCAGTGATACGGTTTCTCTCCAGTGTGAATGCGGTGGTGTGTTTGCAGATTAATTAGTTGGTTAAAGCTCTTCCCACATTCTGAGCAGTGATACGGTTTCTCTCCAGAGTGAATGCGCTGGTGTGTTTGGAGGTTACCCTTCCGACCAAAACTCTGTCCACACTCTGAGCAATGATACGGTATCGCTCCATTGTGAATGCGCTGGTGTGATTTGAAAGTACTCTGATGACTAAAACTCTGTCCACACTCTGAGCAGTGATACGGTTTCTCCCCAGTGTGAATGCGCTGGTGTGTTTTTAGATGATGTAGTTGGTTAAAACGCTGACCACACTCAGTGCATTGATGAGGTTTTTCTCCAGAGTGAATGCGCTGGTGTGTTTTGAGGTTACAGCTAAGGCTGAAACTCTTTCCACACTCTGAGCAGTGATACGGTTTCTCTCCAGTGTGAAAGCGCTGGTGTGTTTGGAGAGTACTGTTATCTTTAAAACTCTTCCCACACTCTGAGCACTGATACAGTTTCTTTCCAGTGTGAATGCGCTGGTGTTTAAGGGTTTCCATCTCTATAAAACTACGTTTAAACTCAGAGCAGTAACACAATTTCTCTTCAGAGTGAATATTTGAATGTGTTTGCAGATTAATTAATTGGTTAAAACCCTTCCCACACTCTGAGCAGTGATAGTTTCCTCGACTGTATGAATGTGTTGGTGTATCTTGAGATTATGACTATAAAAAAAAAGCAGCTCCCTCACTCTGAGAACTGATAAGTGATAAGGCGTCCTCTTTTGTGTTTATCTAGGAAACTGTGTGTTGATGAGAAGGTTAGCAGAGGATGATTTCTGAAGACTGGAGTTTCTGAATAATTAAACCGCTCCTGAGGTGAGCAGTGTCATATATTCCTCTCTGGACTCACAGAAATCCCCCACAGTGGCATCCACTGATGTAATTGTGGAAGTAAATTTTAACTTTATAAGTAGGTGGACAGTAGGGCAAAAAGACTTGCAGATAAACATTCAGTGCCAGGTGCAACACAATAAAAAACAACACAGTTCAGAAAAAAAGAAATCAAACCAGTGCGCAGTTGGAGTCAGTTGGGGAACGTGGAGCAGCTCTCTGAACTGCAGGCAGAAGAGCAACAGCTGCAGTGTCCGTCTGCAAAGCCGACTTTCCAGGTGAGAAAAGGAGACCGTGTGTGTCAGTGTTGCTGTAGGTTCAAGTTACTCACGAATCATCCTGAGCGAGCCGATTTAATCGCCAAAAGCACAAAAGCAGCGGCAGAAGCTCCTGGGCTGAAGGGATGTCCGAGGCTACAAGCTCGTCCGTCCACGATGATACCGGCGTGCACATCCCCAACCAGCTGGCCGTGTCTCTGTTGCGTGTGTAGGAGTAGCACCCGAGTTCCTTGTGCACTGTTTCAACATAAAATGCCCTGTCCCTCACAACAAGAGCACACCACGAGAGCAACTGTATCCAAAACAAAGATGTGACTTTTCTCCTGGCTGGACTCTCCTGAGACGAATTGAATCCCTCAGCTCGCGCTTCACGGGCATCCCCATATCCAACCACCCATTGGCTTAATTTATACCCCACGGCATGCTGGTAAATGTAGTGTAATTAATTATCATAACCAAAACAACACAATAAAGGCAGGGCAATACGATGTACTGTACCCAGTAACAAATACATACATTATTTTACCCATTTTTAGAGGTTCCTACACTAGGAAATTTAAACTCTGCAATGAGGTGATGGCAGATGCTATTTTTGGGCCTAGGAATTCAGTCTACACCACAACTTGTGGCGTATTTACTGATATAGAAGGAGTGTTCTGGAAAATTAGAGCAAAAGCCAAAGTCTGAAACCTTTTCTAAGTCAAAAACTCAAACACTGCCTGCTGTTTATTGAAGAATAAAGGAGCTTCGTGGTCTGGTGGAGGATCTTCACTCCAGCTGGATAAGAGCTGGGATTTTTTTTGGCATAAGAAAAAAAAGGATTCCCACCTTACAGTATTCCATCAATGAGTTTCAATTACATCAATATTTGAATATTCAAATCTCCACTTTCCCATGTTTCTCCCAACCAGTAACATATTATCACTAATGAATATTCAGCCCTCAACTCCACCATTTCATGAATGGGCATGTCTTTGTTTAAAAATAAATAAATAAAAATATGTACAAGTGCATGCAAAGGCCTCAGGCACAGTTTACTGTAAGTGTTACTTAACTTTAGTGCAGTGTTTTTAAAGCGAGTCTGGTGGGGCTCATTTGAAAGTGCACTCCGTAGGGACAAAGCACATTCTTTGGGAATTTCCAGTCAGGCTTGAAGAACCCAGGTTTCATCCAGTTCCAGCATACAGATGGGTGAAGGAGACTGAGAATTTTTGTAGTAAGGCTTCTAAATATATACACATATACTTGTCTACTACAGGAGCTGCTTTATTGGTTAACCTCCTGATTTCTGAGGCCTGTCAGGTACTTGAGGCTGTTTGCTACACCTTTACATTTTTAAATCTTTCTTCTAACTAAAATATCTATCCAAAAGTGTCACATATGGTTATATTCTGGAAAACCTCATCAATAATAATATAAGGGTAAAGTGAATGTAATTAATTTTTGTAAAATTTCATGTAAACACACAATCTGTCACCTACCATAACAAAGACACACATACTAATGATCCCACACTGCAGTATTGTAGCCATATGATCATTTGGCCAGTAAAAGACTAGCTGTAGCTTCATTCTAACCTAAAAAGCATGATAAGCCTATGGATGGCTGATTAGCCTACTGTAAACACAACTCTGAGCACAATGTTACACCATGTGACACAATGTGGACTTTCACCATATGACCATCTGACCAACACAAGAAAAGTTATAGCTTTATTCTCCCTATAAGCTAACTGAAAAAGCACCAACAAAAACTAAAAGAACAGGCTAATTATCTCTGACAGGATTAAGATGAAGCTGAAATTATATCTGCTCATCATCACTGGCTAAAAATTTTCTAGTTTCTGCAAAAAGACAATGTGGCTATATTTATGGAGCATGTTCTCATCCCGCTGCCACAAAATGTGCTAATCATTTCACTGCTATTCATCTACTCAGATTTGTGTTTTCCATCTAAATAGTCGAGAGGCTGCTGCCTACATATTGAAAACTAGAAAGTCCCCTCTTGCTATACATTCACATTTGCACAACCACAGGTACTTTTCTTAGATGTGTTTTAACTAATTGACTGCCAGCCATTTTCAGATCAGAGAACCCCCTTTTTTTTTTAGCATTTTGACTGATTTTTGAAGAGCCACATAATATTTCATTTTATGACTGTATACACCCCAAACCTTCCAAAAGAAAGATGGACTCTCTTCTTTCATCAAAAAAAATGTTCCTACCATTTTGCATACTTTAGAAAGCAGCAGTAGAAGAGAGGATGGTTTCACCAAAAACACCTGTTTCGACCAAAAATGGTTAAAACAAGCTTTTTGTGAAAAAGACATTTCAAGCAGAACAGTGTCTTTGACACTAATATTTTCTGTTTAGTGACCCCTTGAGCATTTAAAAAAGTTGTTTCTTTCTATAAAACAGAAAAAACAACACTGAGAAAAGGCTTTTGATTAAAAAAAATTAGCAACTTATTCACTGACAAATCCGGGTCAGGTTCGCTAAATTCATCTGACACGATCTGATCTGCTGAACTACTGGGTTGTGGTGAAACTCTCCGTGAATTATCCTCTCCACTTTGCCCAGGTTTATCGCCTTCATTTCCCACTATACTTAAACTACTGCGACTGTGACACACTGGTGGGAAGTTGTTTGTTGAGAACAAAAAGTCATTTAATGGAAAGAAGCACCAACTTTTGCATGTATAACAGGGTTTTGTCATCACTTGACAGAAACAGAAATAGCTTGAAGGCCAATACAATGGGCAATCATGTAACTATAGAATTAATAAATCAAAACAAATCATTTTCAGTTTTTAAAGATAATAAATGCAGATTACTGTCATCTCTTTTCCTTTGCTGGAACTATATGGATACACGTCTAGTTCTACTAGCTTATTTTAACTGAAGTTGGTTAAGCTTGATTCTCACTATAGCTACACAGGTCATGAATAAACAGACAATCAATGCATATTTTGTGTAACTATTGAACAAAAGTATGATACCTGGCTAAAGACTATTGATGAAAGACTCAGAAGAGCCTCTTCTGTACATTTTTCAGGGTTAATCTTTGAAACCATTATGAAATATGTGAGTGTTTTACACTAAGTGTATGAGTTTTCACCATCTCTGGGTCTTATGTGACTGTCCCTCTCTCTGAACCAGATATGATTTTTGCTGAAACATCAAATTTATGGCAACTTCAGACTGCTTATTTTGTTTTACACCACACTAAGAAGTAACAGAAGAATTTAGCCTACAAGCCCAGAGTCCTGTCCGTTATCAGACTCTGGATTGTTTCACTGATCTTGTCAGGAAAATAAGTGACATTTATTTAATTAAATGCATTTACTGTTAATGTTGGTTTTTTCTTTGAGAGGCAAAAAAAGCCCTTCATGGGGGTTCAGGGGAGCTCATTTCACTGGCTGCACCAGCATCTTCAGCTCTAAGAGCCACCTTTTCGATGTGAAGAATCCAAAGAGTGCTATTATCACACTGTATTCTTTTGCGCATGTGGTTAATTTGCAAACAGACACAGGATTAGCTGGCTCCATGCACCAAAAAATATTTGTGAATGTTTATTTTGCGAGGGTAGCGAGGGTATTATAAGAAACTCCAGTCTCCTATTTTGATTCTAGAAAGCGAGAAGAAAAACAGACAGGAATAGCTGGAGGAGAGAGAAAAGGCAGAGACTGACAGGCCAGAATCCAGAAGCCTTTAGAGTCGCTGCTCTGGAATTCTGACAGAGAGCTGAGAGTTAGGATTACATCGAGCATTTTTTGCATCTACCTGAACACGCCAAACTAACTTGGACCCCTCTGAAAAGTCCACGACATGGTTAGGTTAACTTGCACGTTTTGAACACAAAGCGCAACGAGTCCGCATTGATTGTTTTCTCTAAGTTTACAGTGGTGGAACATACTCCGAACTCCGTCTTATCCAGATATACAGAGTCCCTCGCGGTCTTCAAGCGTCATCTGAAGACCCACCTTTACAAGGAGCATGTTGGTGACTATATACCTCTCTCATTTTGCTTATTTCTCAAAAAAAAATTTAACATATCCCCATCCCTTCCTTATTTTTGTGTTAACTTCTGGACTATTCTTTGACAGGTGCTGTTACCTGGCATGCAGTAACTTGGTTGAATAGTGGATGCTGATTTATGTTTAGCTTCACAGGTTTAAATAACAGATGTGGATGTTATGTTCACGCATGCTGCAAGTGTATACAAATCAGTTCTGGCATTAAGGGGGGCCATTTGAAGGCATTGCCCACCCTAGAGATTCGCCAAGACCCCCCGACACATTTTAGTCTCGCTGATATGCAGGGACAGACTAGCAGTCTTTGCGTTTTGGAAAAGTCCAGGGTGGCTGTCAGGAGCACAGGTTTTGAAGTGTGTGTTTGTTGGAGTAAAATATAAGAGGAGTTAAAATTACCAAGTCTGTGTGTTTCCTTTTACAGCAGTGAACTGCTTAAGAGTGTCAGTGAAATGCTGTAAATGTAAATGCATGATTAAGTTTGACTGTGTGTTACAGTCTTGAAATTGGCAAGTGCTAGCAAGAAAAGAAGCAATTGCCCTACATTCACCAGTCTTTCATCAATATATGTGTGTGCCCTCCCTCAATTTTCATGTTTCATTGTAGGAATGGGAGCAAATTAGACATGACAAAGTTTCAATGTGTTCATAGTCTATCTTTTTTTGAAAAACTGCTGTGTGATGGCCTCTCTCACAGCACGCCCCATGGGGTGGTCAAGGGTTAAAGAATCAACAATATCGGGGGGCACAGCCATCAGGACTCAGGTCTTTTTCCTTCTGATGGGGGCGATGTTGTGTAAACACACATGCTGACACCACCCCTGACGGGCCCACTCTGGCTTCACATGCAGCCCCTTCATGCAAAACGTGCCCTCAAGATTCCTAAAGTCATTTCAGTCCCGCCCCTCATGTTGGTTTGAGCTTGTGATCACATTTCATCTGAGGACTGAAAGTCATTCACTCTTTCTGATATTGTAACATCAAAGTCACGTTCATATTAGACAATCCTGCATAAATGTTGTGCCAAAGTGTGAAACAAGGACACAGTTGACATCAGGGTAAACCAGTAGACCAGTAGCCTGATGCATCAGTCAAAGGGAGATTAGTAAGTAAGTAAGTAAGTAAAATTTATTTATATAGCGCGTTTCACAGACAAGGAGTCACAAGGCGCTGCACAAGGTGTACACACAACACAACTCACAATTTAGAGACAGAAATAAAAACAATCAAGAAAATTGAAAAAAATAGGAACGAGAGTAGAAAGAAAATATGTAAAATAAAGATAAAATATGAAGTAGTGACTTAATTGATATAAAAGAAGACTATAACCCCAAAGAGAAGCCATCAGCAAACTACTCAAAAGCCTGCTTAAAAAGGGCAGTCTTCAGCTGACTCAGCAGAGCAGAGTGAGTGGAAGGCAATTCCACAACTTCGGAGCTATTACCTGGAAAGCTCTATCCCCCCTAGTCTTCAGTCTTGTATGCGGGACAACTAAAAGGTTACGATCCTGGGACCGAAGTGCACGTGTGGTAGTGTACCTAACAAGCAGGTTCGACAGGTACGACGCAGCCTGGCCATTTAGTGCCCTGTAAGCAAGGACAAGGATTTTAAACTGAATTCTGAATTCAACTGGCAGCCAGTGGAGCGAGTATAAAATAGGTGTAATGTGGTCGTACTTTCTGGTGCGAGGTTATAGTCGGGCCGTAGCATTTTGAACAGACTGTAGCCTTGTGAGCGATTTTTTGTCTAGGCCGGTAAAAAGTGCGTTACAATAGTCTATCCTGGAAGAGACAAATGCATGGATTATTTTTTCAAGATCTGCTGAGGAAACTAATGGGCGCAATTTAGAAATATTCCTGAGGTGAGAAAAGCATGACCGGGTAATGGCTTTTATCAAAACCAAGACGACAATCGAGTGTGACACCGAGGTTTCGAACTTCAGATTTAGCAGCAGAGTAGAGGGAGGTGAGTGAATCACTTATCCTTGTGTATGAATCTGGGGGGGCAATAATCATTGTTTCGGTTTTATTGGAATTTATGTGGAGATGATTATTGGAAAGCCAATCGTTAATAGACGTAATACACTTAACCAGTATGGATAGTTTGTCCAGTTTGTGAGGTTTGAAGGATAAGTATAACTGAATGTCGTCGGCGTAAACATGATAAGAGATTTCCTTAAATGACCCAATGATGTCAGCTAAGGGGAGAATGTAAAAAGAGAAAAGTAATGGTCCCAGGAGTGAACCTTGGGGAACGCCGCATGAAAGAGTAGCAGTGGGGGAAGAAAATTTGTTAGTTTTGACCGAGAACTTCCTATCTAGTAGATAGGATGAGAACCAGTCCAATGCCCGCCCAGTGACACCCGCCAAGGACCTAAGCCTATTCAATAAAATCCTGTGATCCACTGTGTCGAACGCCGCGCTGAGATTAAGCAACACAAGAACAGAACAATATCCAGCATCTGATTCCATCAGGAAATCATTGTATAACTTTAACAGTGCAGTCTCTGTAGAATGCTGCTTACGAAAGCCAGACTGGAAAGGGTAAAAAATCTGGAGATCTTCCAATAAACCCTTGAACTGTGTCTCCACAATTTTTTCCACCAACTTGCTAGTGAATGACAGTTTTGATACCGGGCGATAATTACTAACCAAATTAGCGTCAAGATTTGTTTTTTTTAGTACCGGGGTCACTTCTGCTATTTTAAAGCAGGAAGGTACTTTCCCTTGTCGTAACGAACTATTCACTATGGCTAGCAGTGCTGGGCTGACGCAATTCAAAGGCCGATATAATACGGAAATGGACAGAAGTGTAATAGGGGAGAATGTAGTAAACAATACCGGAAACTGCGGTTCATGGACAGGTGTGGATGGACAGACAGAGATAATGGATCTCAGGTCTGATATCTTAGTCACAAAGTGATTGAGAAAGTCATCACAGTCCTTTTCCGAGAGTAAGAGTGATTGTTGTGGTGGAGGGGAGACGATTGTACTGATTGTATCAAAAAGAACTTTGGGGTTGTTCCTGTTATGAGATTAGAAAAATAAAACGACCTGGCCTCCTTCACTTCTTGGTTGTAGGACATTAGCAATTCTTTAAAATATTCACGGTGAACAGTCAAAGCAGTTGACTTCCATAGCCGTTCAGCTTTACGACAAGACCGACGCAGGCTACGAGTCCTAACATTCAAGGAAGGGGAGCGAGGTGGAGCCACACGGTGGCGAGTTTTAAAAGGAGCAACGTTGTCGAGGATGTTGTCGCAATGCTCTTTAAAAGATTTAACAAGAATCTCAACATCCTCGTCAGGAGATAATTCCAAGCTAAACTCAGATGAGAATTTCGAGATGACAGAATCATCAATAAAACGCCTGCGGCTGTTACATACTTGGGGGCCGAGTCTCAGGACTAAATAGAATATTGAAAGAAAGAGCCTTATGATCACTAAAAGTAACCTCCTTGTCACAAGTGTAACCCCATATGTGAACACCAGGTCAAGTGTGGGTCCGGCACTGTGTGTAGGGCCTGACGCGTGTAACAAAATTCTAAGAGCCCATAATACACAGAAATTCATTAGCTGTAGCATTTGACGGATCATCAACATGAATGTTAAAATCACTAACCAGAATAATTCTACCGAGCATAATAGTTTCCGACAGAAAATCTTGGATATCAGAGAAAAAGGATGTAGCAGGACCAGGCGGTTGATAAATCACAATACAGTACAATGGCTGAACCCTACCAATTTTTGACATAGACAACTCAAACGAGTCATAGGAGTATGATGAGATTTTTTGACAAAGAAAGTCATTCCGAAAAATGATAGCCGTTCGACCCCCACGTCCTGATAGGCGCAGCGTGCTAAGGAACGAGCAGTCAGCAGGACATACCTCTGAGAGATGGGATACTTCCTCCACCCGTTGCCAAGTCTCAGTGATAAACATCAAATCCAGCTTTTTAGCGCATTCAAATTGATATTGATATAAAAGTACAGTAGTGACAAGCTGTATGGAAAGAACACTCACACTGCTTGATAACATCTATATTAGATTTCCCACAATTCTCTCCAGGGTCCCAATGTTTGTTAATTGAGCGAAGGACATACTGAGAAGTGTTATTTATAACATTTATTCAGTACAGTTTCAGTGAAAAAGTCAAACATTGCTCAGTAACTGTAAATGCATTTGATGATTATATTTCCACATATTTGGCATCAACTGGTATGTTGATCCAAAAAATGCTTTATAATGTGATATGTGAGACTTTTTAATAAGGGTTGCAAAAGATCCAAGTTGTAGTCACATCCAAAAGTGGTTGAAATTAGTGGCAAACAGGGATTTCATGCAATCCAGTGGTGTAACTGAGTAAATGAACAAGGCTACAACCCATAAAACCATAACTAAGATACATGAACAAGACAGACTAGCATAGCAGGAACACATGAGATTGCAATATCCATGCACATGTGCTTAGGTTGTGTATTCCTTGATAATTAGTATTTTAAGGAGTCTTAGGTGTTGGTCTGATGTGCAACCCAGAACTCGAGCAAATTAGACCTGCTTCTCCCAGCTTCGTTTTACATGGTGTTACACACAAATTATATTTAACAACACATTTGACTCTACAAATTTACAAACAAATCTATGACACTACAAATAATTTCTAAGCTTTATGCTATAAATGGCAACATGCGATCCATATGTATACAAATGTACCCATAGTTACAGAAATTGTCATACTGTTGCATGTGCACAGAGCGTTCATGTACCAGGGGGAATGTCTTGTTCCTAACACAAAAAAGTGTTCTTGTATCATCATACATTATTTCATATTTTGTGTGTATGTATATGTGTATGTATGTGTTCGCAGGCGATAGATGGTATCCATCAGGTTGGTGTGTACTGCTTGGCGCTGGTTCCCTCCAACACTCTGCCCAAAACCCCTCTCGGGGGAATCCATCTCTCTGAGACGAAGCAGCTCTTTCAGGAGGGGGCTCTACACCCCTGTAACGTGCTCATGTGCCCCCACTCCTGTGTCACCAACCTGCCCAAACCCAGACAGAAACAACCCGGTACTGTGTATATATATGTGTGTGTGTCTGTATCTGTGTATGTTGTGGAGTCTGCTTTGAGATGCAGTGTATGAAACATGCTTTTAATCATGCAACATGCATATTAAAGTTTCTTTCTGCTTGTGTATCTGTGTTTGTGTTGTAGAGGTTGGCCCTGCCTCTGTGATGGTGGGAAACCTTGTGGCAGGGAAGCGAATGGCACAAGCTTGTGGACGAGACCTGAGCCAAGGGGAGGACAATGACCAGGTGTGTGTTTGTGTCTGTGTGTATGCATGTATGCCGGTGTATGTAAGAATCTCTTTTGGAATTGATTTAGTGAAATATCTTTATTCTGTGGGGCTGTTTTTTTTTTATCATCCAGTTCCTCTTCCTGTCTGAAGTGTTGCAGTGGAGAGCGCAAACTACACCTGACCATATATTGTACACAATCATCAACTCAAGGGTAATACACACATACAAACAAAACCTCATCCTATACCTCATCATTGTACACAGTCATGACCACAACAGATAATACATAATGTACACAAAGTGATATACAAAAGAGATAAAACACTGCAATGATGTGAATGATGTTTTTAAAGAGTGTGTTATTCTGATTGTTTGTTTGTGTGTGTTTTAGGGGACAGTAGGGAGTTCTCTAACATGTCTGCAGCTCCATAAAAGAGCAGAGAAGATTGCGGCCCTACTATTTGAGAAGGGACAGCTGCGGGACGGAGATCATGTAGCTTTAGTGTACCCACCGGGTAACTCAGCTCATAGCTTTTCATTGTTCACATCATTATTTGTACATACACAACACAAATGTGGACCTTTATGCATTGCTGAACTTCACTGAGTAAAATCTGGCAGCATGAAATAAGGACAAGCATGTGTGACTGAAACATTAAATTGCCGCTTTTACATTTTTTACATAATTTGAAAGTGCCAGTCCACTTTACCTTGTGGTAATATTTCCTGATAAACGGACCAATGAAAATGGTTCAGAAGAACAGTTTTACATTGACTTTTTTTATTTCCTTCTTTTCTAAAGTTTCCATTTTAGACCTTTTTTTTGTCCTACAGTGCCACATGCTTATGGGTTAAAGGTCATTAAAGCACTTCAGGGGATTATTTATGGCTGTTTTTATTCAAAGAATAATTATAACACTTCTGTAGAATGCTGAATGTGTTGGGTAATGAAAAGGATATTCTGATATAAAGTGTCATTTTGTCAGAAACCAGGCAGGCAGGGCCATAAAGGGGCAAACATCAGCACACTGACAAGAAGCACAATACAAAACAAGACAAAGTCAAAAAACTGAATCACAACCAGGTGAAAATATAGTGCCAAATGCGAGAAGGCATTCATTTAAAAACATCTTGACTTAGAGTTCCCCTAGTGGTGAGAAGCGTGAATTGTGGAGCCGGGCATCTCACAAACTGATGAAGGATTTGAATTCATTTAGAATTGGTAAAAAAAACAACACTTTGTCACAGTTTACAATCAAACAATCAAATCCGAACATGTTTTCTGTGATTCAGTAATGAAACATCCTGTGGTGTGCGTTCTCCACATACTGATGATTTTATTCATTATATCCTTAGAAAACAATACTGAGAGGTAATTTACCCTATAATTAAATTGACATTTTCCGTATCTGTATGTATTTGTGTCCTGCAGGTTTAGATCTAGTTGCTGCGTTTTATGGCTGTTTGTATGCTGGCTGTATTCCTATCACAGTCCGGCCACCTCATCCCCAAAACATCTCAACCACGTTACCAACCGTTAAAATGATTGTAGAGGTAAATATCATCAGTTAGTTTGGTCTTTGATATTTTCTTAATGAAGATAAGTTAACACAACCTCTTTGAAGAACATTTAAATATGGTGTTTTCTCCAATTTATTATACATTTGTACAGCCCACGTTTTTTATTTAATATGTTAAATTAATCACATATAACTGTGTATTAAAATGTGCAGTGTATTCCCCGTGAGAGACGTTTACTTATTTTACTTTTAAAAAATCAACAAAACATTTAATTTGACCAATTGTTGTATACCACTCCATGCACAGACCTCCATATTAAAATATTTCAGTCATGTACACTGAAGTAGTTTTATTTTTGTGTGTAGGTGAGCCGTTCAGTGTGTGTTTTGACAACCCAGGGGATTTGTAAACTCCTGAGGTCTAAAGAAGCATCAGCAGCTGTGGATATACGATCATGGCCGCCAGTCCTTGACACAGGTAAGAGTGTGTGAAAGTGTCTATAAAAGGGTTGAGAGATAAAGTCAACAGATGTGACTTTTTCTTGCTTTTATCCAGATCTTGATCATCCAAATAATGAAAATGAAGATCTGATTGGATTAAATGAATGCTTCTTCAGTCACTTGGTTATATTTTGTTGAGATTATTGTTTTTGTGTGTGTGTGTGTGTGTGTGTGTGTGTGTGTGTGTGTGTGTGTGTGTGTGTGTGTGGGTGTGTGTGTATCTAAAACACCCTACCGAAAAAGCGCTCTCCCCTGCTGTATACACCATCTGACCCAGAGTCATTGACATACCTGGACTTTAGTGTGTCCACGACGGGCATGCTTGCTGGGGTGAAGGTCGGGTCTCACATGTCTGCATACAAACGCACATACATTCACACCTCTAAACAGCTACATCCACATTCTGGGAATTGAATGTTTAATGAAATGTTTAATATTTTAAAAAGACTACATATAGTGTACAGTCTACTGTACAATTCAGACGCAGTGAACGACTAGTGAGGTAAGCTCTGGACCGCCAGCATTAATTTAAGGGTTAGTGCGCCTATTTGAAAAGAATTGTATGTAAGTAAAAACACTGTTTATTTATGATTGAATAAATTTAATTTTCATGCTGATTGGTTGCAAAACCCAGGAAACCACTCACTGTCTAAATACCTCCAATGATTATTATCTGAATTCTGTTATTATGCAAAACAAGATCAAGAACTTGTAAACGAAAACATGGTAACACAAAGGCCAGATTGCAGTACATAACATGCCTGAAGTCTCATGAAAAGAAGTGAAGAAGAACGAACATTTACCACAGTGGACTGAAGGTGGAAATGAGCTGCCTCAGATTCAAAATATGTAGCTTTGTCTGTGTACTTCGTCCAGTAGATGTGGCCCAGTTGTTTTTAATGAGGATTGGACTGCTAAAGACAACATGGGGATTAATTACACAAGGGATTATGTACACAGAATGCTTTAGTAAAATGAAGGAAGATATATTAAAAGGAGCTATGATTCCTTCAATGTTCATATAATGTAGATTACAGCACACACAATCTCCAGGTCATAACAGAGAACAGCATTACAATCCAATGGAGTAGACTAGAGTACACTGAAAGAGGCTGTCATGTAATAAAGTTGCCTTGTGCTGATTGGATCAGTGATGTTGAGGCTCCTACTACATCGTTCTCTCTGTCTTTCTTTCTGTGCCTCTCTCTATTTCTGTCTCTCTATCTCTTGCTCTCTGTCTCTCTCTCAAATCTACACTCTGTCTGTTTAATTTGTTGTAGATGTCTCACAGTGCTACCAGTGCGTTGTGCCGTTCTATAAAGTTGCAGTGTGAGCTGTATCCGTCCCGTGAGGTGGCAGTGTGTTTGGATCCTTATTGTGGACTGGGCTTCGTTGTATGGTGTCTGTGCAGGTACAGAGCAACTTTATACACCAGGGAACTATGCCTGAAACCTCCTAAAATAGATCCTAGATCTACCCCAGCACAGTACCAACATGGGTCAAGTGAAAAGATGTGGAATTATTCATTGCCACCGTAAGGAGGAGAATGTAGTGCATAATATTACAGATGTTGTCATGACACCAGATATAGGGCTTATATTAAATGCTGAGGGTTAATAAAAACATGAAAAGTTGATGAAACCTGAGATCTGTCTGGGCATGGTCTAAGAATCTAAAGAACAGATTAGACTGGCATCTCTCATCCAAATAATCTGTTTAAATTAATGATCTTCAGACTTGATATTTATGAGTAGATGTCAGTGTGTAAATACATGTCTCTGTTTGTGTGTGTGTGTGTGTGGGTGTGTGTCTGTGTGTGTGCATGGGTGTGTAGCGTATATGCAGGCCACCAGTCTGTATTGATCCCACCAGCAGAACTGGAGGTGAACCCAGCCCTGTGGCTGCTATCCGTCAGCCAGTTTAAAGTGCGGGACACATTCTGCTCTTATTCCGTCATGGAACTGTGCACCAAAACACTCGGCACTCTCACTGACTCCCTCAAGGTGTGTTTACACATAAACAAATGTAGAAAAAAGCACAATTTCAGCTACAGAATGTAGTTCATCTGTGTCTCTGAATCATTTGCTACTGCTCTTGACACCCTTAGGGCCACCAATGAGTAAGTATAGTTCTCTGCGACACTACTGTGGTTGGGGCATGTTAGTGTGTAATTGTGTGCTGCATAGAATGGATCAGTCAGCAATGCTCCACGAGTTTTTAAATGCTATGTGCACTTATTGTACACTTTATTAGACACATCAAACCTGTTGGTCCTCCTTGCAAATATAAAATATAGATAAAGATGCTGCATAGTAATGTGTCGTCTAGTAATGTGTTGTCCTTTATCAGTGGTGGTCAGTTTCCGGCCAAAGGACATTTTTTCTTAGTTGACTATTCTCAGCCAAGAAGTGATATTTAAAATTTCTAGCAGCACTGTTGTAATCCATTTTGTGCAACACACACTCACTGACAGTGCTGTCATCCATCACCCAAATAATACCGCCTCACTCATGGTCCTGGGGGGTCTGAACAAGGGGTTTGGATATAATTGAATAGAAAATATAATTAGATCGTTAAAATGATAAGTGTATGTAAATAATGTAAGAATATGTAATATAAAATAAATAATATCACTTTTTGTTGAATTTTCTTCCTTAAGATTTGAAACATAAAATAATTTCTGAAACAGAAAATGTTCTGTATGTTAAATGTATTTAGATTTCACTCTATATTAAATAATTTTCTCAGTCAAAACTTCAGGAATTGTATAATAATTTTGTGTATTTATGTGCAAACAATTTTATGTGCAATGTGTTTATATTATTGAAAATACTAATTCACAGCTTTTGTATGTCAAATCTCACCTGTTGCAGTGTCTCATGCCACCTGTTTGTGCTGTGTCTCAGGCACGGGGGCTGGATCTGTCTCGTGTGCGGACATGTGTGGTTGTGGCGGAGGAGAGACCACGCATCTCTCTCACTCAGTCTTTCTCCAAACTCTTCAAAGATGTTGGGCTGCATCCCCGGGCTGTCAGTACTGCCTTTGGTTGCAGGGTCAACCTCACTGTGTGTCTGCAGGTCAGCTCTCTCTCGGTTAACACATACAGGAAAAATACACATACATTATAGAATGTGTATGTGTGAGAGAGAGAGTGAGTGAGTGAGAATTTGTGTGTGTGGTTTAAAGAGAGAGTGTGTGTGTGTGTGTGTGTGTGTGTGTGTGTGTGTGTGTGGTTTTGAGAGTGCAAGTGCGAGTACGAGTGTGCATGTGTAACTTACTTTATGGCCAGTGATAAGTATTGAAAAGGGATCCCTGCCCTTATCATGATTAGGGCAAAAATAGAACTCTTTGGCAATATTTGAGCTTTGGAGAAAGCAAGATTACATTTATGACCCCAAGAGCCCCATTTCCACAGTGACAAAAAGAGGTTAGAAGATCAGGAGTGTTCTCTCCAAACAATACAACAGGACAAGTAGGGAGAGAACCCTAATCACTGAAGGAGGGCCACAGTCATTACAAGGTGATATGTGGTTGAGAATCTTTACTCCCTCTGGGTGGCCTTTCCCTCTCCCTAGGAAACAGGCTTTCTCATATAAAACATTATGTGATGCGGAGATGTAGTGAGATGTTGGGAATTGAACATGAATAATTTTAGAAGTAGATAGAATGTGAGTGGGGCAACAGAGTGGCGGGCTTATTAAATTAAATGTATTATATTTAACCCATAATGCTAATATAACATAGTGTAATGCAAGAGCTCATGACAGATAACAGGATACCATCGAATAGAAGTATGAAGTGTGTAATGTAATCTTGTGTTGATTGAATCAGTGTTTAGTCTCTGATTAAATCATTCTCTATATATATTCTACGTTCCCTCTGTAGGGCACCTCTGGTCCTGACCCCACTACTGTTTATGTGGACATGAGAGCGCTCAGACATGACAGGTACCGCACACAGAGAATCTATTCTTCTAAAAGATACACACATGTGCGCAAAAACGTTTTACATGTGTGATAGAGTTTTCTATGTACAGTTTCAGTGAATATTGATGTTTGTGTACCATTTAGAGTACGGTTGGTGGAAAGAGGGTCTCCACATAGTCTGCCTCTTATGGAGTCAGGAAAGGTGCGTAATAATGAGAAAACATCCTGTACAGTTTTTTGAAAAATCTAAGACTTGCGATTAATTAGTTAATTG
>JBBMFX010437940.1:0-17477 GCA_037832545.1 Rhabdalestes septentrionalis
GGGAAAGGAGACGTTTGGTCTGACTTCCAAGTAGAGTGCAAATCCCTGAACTGGTCATTTGTTAACATCCCTGTGATCAATTAAGGAGACAAGCACAGGTGTTGGCACTCTATTGTCCTTTTGAGTCTTTCAAAGGGCCTTTTGGCTAATCACGAAGGGTCACCCAGAGTCCATTGTGATTAGCGGCCCACAGTCTCTTATTTATCTGTAAATTAGAGTGTTAAAAGTGGCTCATCGGTGGTGACATAGAACAGAGCCGGAAACTGGCAGTCCTTTGTTCTCAGCTCCCCCTGGGTCAGATTGATGTGGGATCCTGCAAGTGAGAGAACAGAGACAGAGACAGGGGTGACTGAAGTAGTGTGGTAGCAACTGGAAAAGTTAATAGATTGATAAGGAATTCCTAATGGAAGCATTGTGAATGAATGAGCCCATGTAGATCTGGGACAGGTGTAAATGAGACAGGAGCCCTGATTCGCAAATACCAATTTATGAGCCCAATTAGACATTGGACGAATATGAATGTGAAAATGAGCCCTGATTTTCAATAGGAAACAGGGAGAGACAATTAAATAAAGGCTTGAAACGTGTGGTGAGTGAATGTTTCCTACCCCTGAGTTGAAGGGATTAAATTCAGCCCCACTGAAGAGAGAGAGGGAGTTTTCACCCAATAACTTGAGTCAGTAAAGTGAACACAAGCACCAAGCACAGACACTTATAGAAGGAGGGCTGTAGTAAAAGAGAGGACCATAGCATCATCTCCTTTAGAAATTCTAATTGCAAAACATCCCTTGTGTAGGGAAGCAATATCTAAGGTTAAGAAAAGATGGCAACATGAACCAAAAATTTGACAACTAAATGGCCAGAAGGGGGATCATTTGATGTCTTTGAGTGTGGAGATGGACATGCTGATTAATAATCACAAAGTTGAATTTAGAAAAAAGACGCGTGTGCAAAGGGAGTTGAAAAGAAAGCAGATACAGGAGATATTATCTGTTTTTAGGCAGGAGGGAGAGGAATTGCGTAAGCAGAAGCGAGGGGATACGAAGAAGGAGAAAAGAAATTATAGTGACAGTGAGGGTACTTCAGCAGATAGTGAAGCTTCTGGACCTCCACCGTATAATTCAGGTGCGGAAGGGCAATTAGAGATGGAGGGAGAAATGGACTTAGTAGAAGAAAGCAGGGAATGTTGTGTTAAAGTTAGAACAGGAGAGGGTGGGATGAGGATCCCCCAATACATTGTTATAGAGAAGTTCAGCTAAGGATAAGAGGAGGTTATGGGAAAAAGAAAAGTATAAGGGAGTAGGAAGAGCAATTAAATAGTAGGAGGACTGGACAGGATGTGGGAACTCCAAAGCAATTTAGCCGACCTCTAAACTCGACACCTAAAATTGGGATACGCCTTAGAGAAGCCGATACATTGCATACACTATATGAGTGGGACATATAGAGAGGCAGAGGGAATTGGACAAGGTGGTAACTAGCTCCACAATTTCCAATTCTAATTAAAGGAGATAGGGGCCAGTATGTCCCATGGGCTTCAGTAGACCTGGATGGCTTGGTTAATCATCTCCCAAACATTCATGAAGGAGCAGGAAAATGGATTCGGGTCTTTGAGGAAGAGATGGCAGGGAGAATATTGGCAATTAAGGACATTAAGTCCCTGTTGGCTCGTGTCTTGGGAGGTGGAAAGATGAAAGAAAGGTGGCTGATTTGGACGAGGGTGTGGACTCATACCATTTAAATGGGATAGTTTTTTATGCTTACTGTCCTACTTTTTGGCAAGCTTTACGTGCAGAATATCCAAGCCGAGTAGACCCAAAAGCATTGAAGGGAGGGCAGCTAGAGGGAACAGAAAACCCTGTGGCCTTTATCCAGAGGCAATTAAAGAAGTAGAAACAGGAAACAGAGGAAGACCCAGAAAGAGACAATTTGCTGTCCACATTGTTTCGACAAGCAATCATAGGCGCCTTGCCACATCTTGTGAAAAGCAAGCTGGAGGACGTGGTTGGATTGACTTCAAAATCACACAATGAGTTTTGTGATGACATTGCACATGCAGTGGAGCAACACAGGAAAACGAACTTGAAGCAAGGGAGCAGGAAAGAGATTTCCATTGAGATTGTTGGGGTTGCAATAAACCAGGGCACAATCGCTCCAACTATCAGACTCATCCATGGCCCCAGCCTCCTGAAGGAGTGGGAAGGAGTTGGCATCAGGTCCCTCAGGAAACAGGTCAGAGGCCAGTAAACCCATGGGTGGGGAGAACAGGAAATTAGGGGGGCCCAGAGAATCCGAATAGGGAGATACAATTACTTAACAACCAATGCTAGACAGGAACCTATGTTATAAGTTGAAGTAAATGGGTAAAGCACAACAATGTTAGTAGACACAGGGGCATGTTTAAATTCACAGCATGCCTCACATCTCCCAATGTCTAGTAAATATACTAAGACGGTCGGATTCTCAGGACAAAAGCAGTTGATTCCTATAACCACTCCAGTCCTTCTATGAACCAACAACCAAAATATTACCTTTGAAAGTTTCAGATCAAACACCAGTTAACATTTTAGGTAGAGATACATTGTGCAAGTTAGGGCTGCAGATATGGTGCTCTCTTCAAGGGGTGTATATTGATATGGAGGGGGTAAAAAGTCAAATGGTAATGACAGAGGCTGAGGCTAATGTGTATTGGATAGGGCAATTAGGAGAGGGTGTAAGTCAAGTAATAAGGAATTGGGAAAAATTAATTTAAGCACAGATTCCCGAAGCACAGTTGCTTAATTCAGATTTTCACTGTACCATGATGTATGATTCCAGTAAAGATACTTGTCTGAAGCAGATGGCAGGAAGAGGTGAAGGACCATACAGTAGAACTGATCACCCAGTGTATAATAATATGTCAAAAAGGAGCAGCTATTAGTATAGCTGATGATGATTTTGTGCAGAGATGGTTCAAGATTCTGTTCATGTAACATTGTATTTTGGGGAAAATTGCAAATCAAAAGATTTAGGGCCAATGATGAAGAGAGCAGAATGTGTCCAATGGGAGTCAACAATACCCCCATAAATGTTCCATTCTGCAGATAAAAATTTAATCAAAATCCTGTGTGGTAGTAATTTGATGGGGATTCCTCAGGAGGTAATTATTGGTCACAAGTCACAGGGTCAAATGATAGCAACAGCTGAAGCAGCCGACACAGTCCATGCTAAATTGTTCAAAGAAATGGAGAGCCAGGTTCCAGCTGAATTATGGTCACCACATGAATCAGATGTGGGATTGATTAAATCCGCCTGCCCAGTTCAACTCAAATTAAATATAAAATTATCCAGAGTAAAACAGTATCCCTTGAGACCGAAGGCAGAAGCTGGTATAAGAAAAACAACTGAGGGCCTTTTAGAAGCAGGTGTGATTGAGTAAACAGCTAGTTACTGTAATACTCCAATTCTCCCTATACTCAAGCCAGGGAAAAATAAATGGCATCTTGTACATGACCTGCGTGCCATTAATGATATAATAATTATCCTGCTGAGGTTCCAAAAATCCACAGACACTCTCCCTCCTGATGCCAAATATCTCACTGTAATTGACTTGTGTTCAGCTTTCTTTAGTCTTACAGTAGCTGAAGAGAGTAGATACCTGTTTGCATTTACAAATGCTGGTAAAAAATACACATATCGGAGAATGCCACAGGGATTCAAACACTCACCACACATATTCAACCATATTCTGAAAGCTGATTTAGGAGATTTAACATTAAATGGCAGTCTTCTGCAGTACATGGATGATTTATTACTTTGCTCTTCATCATTAGAAGCATTTCATCGTGATTCAATAAAGGTTCTTAGTAAGATAGCAGTGGGAGGACATAAGGTGCAATATTATAGAGTCTCAAGTTGAATACTTAAAGCGATTTACACTAAAACGCCCAGAATTTTCTAACCCTCCTTTAGCCAAGTGGTTGCTAACAGGTTTTTGGCTATCATTAGTAAATGTGTAAATGTTGTCATTACCTGCAGCTCAGGTAATCTGCAAGAGAGTGGGGTGTGTGAATGGACTGTGTGGGGGAGGGAGGGCTGAGGGGGAAAGAGAATGCAGAGAAGACTGACTACTCAGCAGGCCTTGGAAATGATCCTGAGTGATGCAAACCCTTGTGACTCGGAAGGAGAAGATATAGAACTTCAGCCGGATTCAGACTCAGAGCTGTCAGTCTTCAGGTTAGGTTTTATTTCATACAATTTCCTATTTCATTTCAAACAAGTAAGTGGAAAATACCAAAAAAGCAGAGCAGAGTGACAGAAATATCTACCCTGCCTTTCTTATATTTTCCACTTTTTTGTTTGTGCAACTTAGCAGACATATAATGCCATCTGAAGTGCAAGACATTTTCTGCTTCAGTTGTATCTCTTTATTAAGGAAGATATTTCAGACATTATTTTGATAAAGAGGAGGAGATCCAGGAATTATTATTAGTATCTATGCATGCATTTGTGATATTATTTGACTTTCCCATTGCTCACAGTTTGAATTTGTTCACACTGCAGATGAGGAGACTGCTGCTCAACCTAAAAAGAGAGCTCATTTGGGGGACTGACCTGACAGAGACAGCGAAAGATGGCACAGTGTGGCGTGAAGAACAGGTGGGGATGCGTCTCCCTTTCAATAGAAGCATACACAGCAGATGGAGAGCCAACGTCTAAGGCCCGGAAAAGTATCTTGAGTCGCCTTCAGAGCTTTCTGTGTTTCATCACGCTTGACATGCTTCATAGCATTCAAGAAATGACTATACAACATGCACAGCAAACTGAGCATGTTCATTGGTTCATGGCCCTCCCTGAACTAATGGCATTTGTTGCAATTGTCATCTTGCGGGGGCTTACCAAGGTTTCATCGTTACGTGACTGGTGGCCAGCAAACCTGGATAACCCACAGATCATTGGATCTATGCTGCGAAACCGCTTCCAAGACATCATGCGATACCTACGCTTTGATGACAGGTCGACCCGCAGTGAACAAGCCAAGACTGGTAAGTTTGCTGCAATATCCAGAGTGTGGGGATCATTTGTCACCAACTGCATCACGTCCTACAACCCTGGTCTACATATCACCATTGATGAACAGCTTTTCCCGTCAAAGACTCGCTGCTGTTTCCTGGAGTATATTGCAATCAAACCTGACAAGTTTGGGATCAAGTTTTGGGTGGCTTGCGGCCTAAAATCCAAGTACATTTGCAATGGCCAGTTGCTGTGTTCTATAATATGATTGACATGGCAGCAATGAATGCACATGTGCTGTATCAAGCATGCACCAGGATGCAGGAAAGACGGGGGGACTTCCTGGTGGAGCTTGCAAGAGAGTTGGCTAGCTCTCAAATGGCTGCGAAGCAGGAAAGGAAAGAAAAGAACAATTGCTTCGGACACAACCCTCCACACCTAGCCCTGGAAAAAGAGCCATGTGCCAGGTCAAACACCACTGTAGAAACAATCATGCCACTGTGCGATGTGTTCACTGCTACAGATACACATGTGGTAAATGCAGACGGGAGATACCATGGTAGTGCCAGGGTTGTGAGTGCTTGCTGAAATGTATTCATTCACTTTTTATTGCTATTTGTAAATATTTGTACACACGGTTGGTTTGTTTATTATTTTATTTTGTATGGTTTTTATCAATAAATCTCCTTGAAGTGGCTCAAGATTCAAGATTTTTATTCAAGATGCATAGTCACACAGGTACAACACACAGTGTATTTGAATACGTTTAGCAGTGGAATTTACTGTGTGCAAATGTATCCAGGGTTCAGTCTTTGACATAGGCTGCAGTCACCCCTACCCCCACTGTTGCTGTTCCACCTCAGACATTTTACACCTCCTCCACACCCCTTAGCACCCCATTAAGGGGACTCTGACACCTGGTCTACATAACAAAAGCATCTGTTCACAGCTGATTAAGGATATTAGCTAAAAGCATTCCAGCCCATCGGCTGCCCAGTGGTTTTTATAGGTAGAATTGCCAAATGGGACTTCTAGTGTTAATTTCAGCAGGAACTAGAGCTATAGCACCCAGCCAGTTAGAAGGCATTAGTAATGCATCATAACCTCAAAAGGCTAAACAAATGATTACCTTTTTGGGGTTGACTGGTTTCAGCGCTGACTGGATTGAGGAGTATGCTATAAAAACAGCTCCACTGAGGGAAACTATGAAACCTGAAGGGCAGCAAAATCTAAATGCTTCATTAAAATTGACTACAGATGCACTAGTGGCTTTTGAGTCAATTAAGAATGAAATGCAAACAGCACCTGTCAAATTGTTTCATCTGTATGTGTCAAACTGAGCAGATGGATATGCCTTGGCTGTGTTCATGCAGGAAACCTGGAGTGGAAGGAAAAATCAGCCCTTAGCCTATTACAGTACTAAGCTAGACAAAGTAGCACAAGGTAAGGTCTTGCAGCTGTGCATTATGCATATGAAAAAGTACTAAATTGACTATGGTTTACCCAGTAATCCTATACACACATCACAAAGTAGTCAAATTGGTAAACCATGGTAAATTCGTATTAACTCAAGCCTGCATTCTGGCTTATTCTTCTTTACTTACATACCCTGATATCAAACTAAAAAGGTGCAGCACAGTTAACTGGGCTGAATTAATCCTCTTGGAGTATGAAGGGGAAACACATGATTGTGTAGCCAATTCATTGGCCTTTACCAAATTGCGGCCTGATCTTGAATATAAGCCTAGAGCTGAGGCGGAAATCATGTACTTTGTTGATGGATCCAGTTACCGAGACCATATTGGCAATCATACTGGGTATCCAGTGATAGAATGGAATGGGAGAGACTTTAAGTCTGTCGTATCTCAGCATTGTACACAGCCATGCTCTGCGCAGTTAGCTGAGCTGAAGGCACTCACAGCTGCTTGTCAACTGTGTAAAGGCAGAGTAGCTAATAATTTCACAGACTCAGTTTATGTGCATGGTGTTTGTCATTTGTTTGGAGCTGTATGGAAACAGAGAGGGTTTAAGAAGAGCGATGGAACCCCCATCCAGCATGCACAACAAATAAGCCAACTAATATCTGTCATGTTGTTGCCAAAAAGGCTGGCTGTTATTAAATGCCAAGCTCATAAGAAAGGAAATGACTATGTCACCAAGAGCAACAATGCAGCAGACTTTGAAGCAAGGCAAGCATCCAGGTGCCAAATAGCAATTATAGAACCTGTAGTGCTTATAAAACCCAAACCTCAGTTGGAGAACCTTATCCGAATACAACAGCAAGCAGGTCCATATGAGTACTCAGTGTGTCTAATCATTGTGCCTGTATCACTATTGAACATCATAATTACAGATACCCAGGGGTATTGGTCTCCTTATCTGAATGCCATAGTTGCTGATTTCTTAGCATCGTGTACAGTATGTGTTCAGTATAATGTCACGAAGGGCAACCTCTATATATAGCAACACATATTGGCAATATACCAGTCCCAGTAACACCATTTAAGCATTTGGTATGGACTATGAAGTCATGACTAAGTCTGCTCGAGGCAAGAGATACATGCTTGTGGTTGGTAATAGATTTAGCACATGGGTAGAAGCAACTCCATCAGCAGATGAAGGTGCTGGTACAGTTATCAAATTCCTTACAAGGGAAGTAATGCCTAGATTGGGAATTCCATCAGAAATTAGCTCAGATAATGGGTCAGCATTTATTCAGAGAACTGTCAAGCAGGTACTACAACAGTTAAGAATAAAGCAAAGATTTGGGTATGTTTATCATCCTGAATCACAGGGGGCAGTAGAAAGAATAAATGGTGTTCTAAAATCCAAAATTAGTAGGATTTGTGCCAGCACAAACCTTGTCGCTTGCACTAATGGGCTATCGCATGCAAACTAACAGAATCACACATCTAACACCTCATGAAATGTTGACGGGCTGTAAAATGCCAGCACCATTTCGTAGGGATCCCTACAAAGGCCCGTCACTAGAACAGTTGCAAATGGAACTCAAATCTTATATGACGAAACTAACGACCATACATAAGGCTATTTGTGTGCGGGAAAAAGAAAGGAGGCAAAGGCAGTGACTAAAGAAGCTCCCTGCCCCATCGTACCTGGAGATCTGGTATACCTGCATGTGTTCTGGAGGAAGTGGAATGAACCAAGGAGACAAGGACCCTACAAAGTCGTAACAGCTACTCCTACAGTGGTGCAGGTCGAAGGGAGCACTACTTGGTATCATTTATATCATTGTACCAGGGTCCCTAAAATAAGTAGTACACAAGGTGAAGACGAAAAGGAAGGTCCATCGCCCAGCAGTGACGACCCACAAACTTCTATAGTTCATGAGGAGCTGTTGGGAGTGAACAGACAAGAAAATGGAGAAAACAATGAAGAAAATATACAGTGTAACAATAATGTGTCAAATACTAAGTCAAGTAAGAGTGGGCATGCCCCTACAAAGCTCCAACCAGACTTCCCAAGAATTGATTTTACATCCATTGGTCAAACGTAATGAAACAGCCGACGAGTTCCTAAATAGGCAAAATTCAAGTGAAAAATATAATCCGTCCAAAGGGCATAGACATATTGCTGATGAGGTTGATAAACAAGTTAAGGTAAAAAATCTAGATTCTATGTGGGACGTAGCTAATCATAATGAGTGGTTTAAATGGGTTGCATTTACAGCAAAAGAGGTAGGGGTGGACAATTGTCTATTGTGTTCCAAGTCCCTCTTAAATAAGGTGACAGTTGTTCCAAGTCCACATAATTACCAGAAATGTGCCAAATTTAGAAGGAACTTCTGCCATATAGACATGATTGCTAGACCTTATTTTTCTGCTGAATGTTGGACATTTTTAGGCAGCGGTAAGTATACCGGCTATGCAAGTAGAGTTCAGGTGGGCGCATGGTGCGTATATTGGGATGTAAATAGTGATATTAAACTTCAAAAGGGGAAAGTGGGACTTCCCAAATGGTATGACATTTACTATACCCAAGAATATGAGTGTTTCAATAAGACACAACTTGGGTACCTTTTCACGATATTGTGCCACGACTTGGTTTTTACATGACCAAAAAGGATGGGATGCCATAATGATAAAAGCACCAGGCCTTTTAGCCCATAGTATAATGAATTGAACTCAAGTCACTTTAAAATCCTGTGAAAACCAGACAATAAATCCTCCCTTAATCGAAGTACTTAAAGATTAGACCAAAATATTAGCTGATTATTATTGGGTTTGTGGCAACCAATGCCTACTAACACACTTACCGTTAGGATGGAAAGGCACCTGTGATATTACATCAAGAAGTGGGTATACTACTGTTAGATACAGTAGAACTAAGAAAGAAGAGAGCTTACAAATCTGACCCCAAAGTATATATATAGATAAAATAATTAAACCTAGAGGCTTTCCTAACAAATTTAAAGATAGAAGTGAAATTAGCACCGGATTTGAATCATTAGTAGTTTGGGTTACCACTAATAAAAATACTTAGTGGGTTAACTATATATTCTATAACCAATAGAGATTTATAAACTACACAGATGAGGCTTTAACTGCAGTTGGTGAACAATTAGCGGCAACCAGTAAAATGACCTGGCAGAATAGACAAGCGTTGGAGTGGCTCTTGGCTGACAAAGGCGGGGTTTGTGTGCTCTTTTGGCAATCAGTACTGCACGTTTATTCCAAATAATACCAATCCGGAAGGGGCCTTTACAAAAGCTATGCAGAAAATAAAGCAATTAAGAGTGGAAGTTGCAACTAATGCGGGAAGGGATGAAAAGAAATGGGATTGGCTAGAACTGCAATTTGGACCTTGGGGGGCATTGGCCGCTAAACTTGGCATGTTCCTAGGGGTGGCTCTACTAAGAGGGGGATTACTGTTCTGTTGTGTGTTGCCACTATTTAGATCCTTAGTTCTCAAGGCTACAGCTCAGCAAATGGGAGTTCTAATATGATCATAAAAAAAAAACACCTTTAACACAGAATAAAGACAAATGCAACATAAACTATGATTTGGAAGATGTGTCTTCTGCTTCAGGTGAAAGTACCTTGGGAAGTGAAGGAGATGAATGATGAGCCATGCCTTGGTTTTTCATGCTATCCTAACCCCCTGCCACTAATAGACACTCAGGCCAGTGTCTCATCCAGCAGCGTGCAATGATGGAAAACGCCACAGGAGATTGCGGGACAACGTGGGTCCACTGCTAGCAACTATGTGGAAGATCATCAACCTGTTGTGGGACTGTTATTTGCATTTAGGATTATTAATGTTATTGGTGCCTCAATTTATTTTACACAATGTATCCCCTAAGCAGTATATTAGTAGATAATTGTATCATTCAATTACTGAATTTGGGTCTTGGATTACTTCCTAGTCAATTGAGGAAGGAGATGTTTGTGTGCAAAGACCTAGATTGGTCATTTGCTAACAGACCTGTGATTATTTTAATCACCTATCAGATAAAGAGAGACTGGCACAGGTGTTGGCACTCTATATAGGCTCAAGAAGGAAAAAGTTTAACTCCCTCTTAGTTATACTATAAGCTTCATATTTAACCCTTTATGTCTGTGTGTGAAATAATATGGTCCAGAAATTCTGGTCGCATACACGGTAGAGGGGCCCTATAGGAAATTACATAACCAGCAGAATATCGGATTTGGGGGGTTGTCAAACAAAGAAAGATACCCTCCCCAAGTAAGGGGGGGCATTAGATGAAAACCAGATGTGAGGGGAGGGGCTATGCAAATTATGTAGGTTGGACATGTAAATGAAAAGTGTGCAAGAAAAGTATAAAAAGAGTGTACTCTGCAGAGAATCGCCCTGGCGGAAACTGTCTCCGTACAATAAACGCCTGACATTTCTGAACTCAGAAGCCTGGCTTCGCCTTTTTTTTGAGCTCCAAAACTTTTTCACCTACAGTGGAAAGAATATTTTGAAGACCTCCTCAATCCCACCAACACGCCTTCCATTGAGGAAGCAGAGTCTGGGGACTTTAGGATGGATTCTCCCATCACTAAGACTTAAGTTGCAGAGGTGGTCAAAAAACTCCTCTGTGGCAAGGCCCCATGGGTGGATGAGATCCATCCAGAGTTCCTCAAGGCTCTGGATGTTGTGGGGCTGTCATGGTTGACACGCATCTGCAACATCGTGTGGACATCTGGGGAAGTGCCTCTGGATTGGCAGACTGGGGTGGTGGTTCCCCTCTTCAAGAAAGGGGACCAAAGTTGTGTGTCCATGTAAGATTCTCCATGATGTGAACACCAAGAACTTGATGCTCTGGACAGTCTCCACCGAGGAGCTGTCAATGTTCAGCAGGGATTGCTCACGTTGTGCCCACCTGAAGTCAACAACCATCTCTTTGTGGTGTTCAGAGAGATGTTGAAGATCCCGCAGCTTTCCGTGGGTTAACTCTGAGCAAAGTTTTCCTCAAATAAGCCACAGTCAGACAGAGCACTTAATCATTGGGAGGTGGGGTGGTGTTCTTCACTGCCTTGTTATTTTGGGTTTCAAACCATGCATAGAAGTTGTTCAGCGCCTCTGGAAGGGAGGCCTCACTATCATAGGCAGGCGGAGACGCCTTGTAGTTGGTGATGGCCTGGATGCCCTGTCATATGCGTTGTACATCCCCAGTGTCCTTGAAGTGGCTGTGGATTTTTTGGGCATGCGCGCGCTTCGCTGTTCTGATGGCCTTGGACAGGATGGCCCTTGCTGTTCTCAGGGCATCCTGGTCACCTGATTTGAAGTCGGTGTCTCGGTTTCTGCTTCTGGATGTGCTTGGCACATCTGATGAGTGGTCTATAGGCTGGGATGCAAATGATTGAAAATCCGAGGTGGGGGTGAGGCTCAGCACAGAACGTGCTGGGGATGTTTGTGGAAACATAATCCAGCATGTTTGTACCCCTTGTCGGAGAGTTAACGTGTTGGTAGAATTTTGGGAGAACTGATTTAAGGTTTGTGTGGTTCATATCCCCAGTAATTATGAACGGTCGGTCGGGATATGCAGTTTGGATCTGGCTGATCCAAAACCTGAATACGAACCCAGATACTGAGCCCAGTTTCATGTGTTGTTGTGCAGCCATCACAAAATACATATTAATCAAAATACATGCTCCGATCATGATTTAGGGTTTTTTTACGTGCTAGGACAATGATTGTCTTTTTCGTGACAGGACAAAACTTCACAACCCTGACAACCTTAACTTTAACCATACCCTAATAGTCACCTGTCAGCTCAGATACTGGTGATTTAATGCGGTGCCCGTGAAAATACTGAGGGTAGTATAAGATTATCCTAGCAGTAAAAAACGAAGCATTGTATATATGCTTGTGTATATATAATAGGCCGGTCACAATAAACAATAAATCAAATAATTGCACGACAAGTAAAATGAGGTCAATAATTTTCTGTCCATGATTATTTTTTGTTTGTTTGCTTTCCTCGTGTTTTTCTCTGCCAAAAACTCAATTGACAATGGACTTCACTGTGGTGCATTGGTCTCTACTGCATCCTCGCGTTTCCTTAGGGTAATGAGGCATGAACTCTCCTGTCATTTAGCCTAATTGCTTGCCGCATGGTGAGAAAATGCTAACGTTAGTTGATAATCAGAGATGGAATTGGTCTTTTCGGCTTTTCTTTGGGAACATGCCAGAATTTATTTGGGAACATGCCAGAGTCTCATTTTTCCTCGTTTATCCTCAGAAGCGTCCTCAGAAGTGTTATGTGAGATGTGCTTCACTCTGCGTCTCGTGGTCTGGTGTGCTGCGGTGCTGAAAAAGCTCTACATTTGTAATACTGATAATAAAAAGTAGGCAAGTAATAGTATAATCAGGTGTAAATAAATTTTATTTAAACGAGAATAGTCTAAATTTACAGAAAGACCTTTAGAAGTGCAGAGAGCCAGTCTGGTTTTAACAATCGCTTATTTCTTGTGGCTTTTCTAGATGGCGCAACCACCAATCTCTAGGAAGCTTGACAGTTAAATAGGGCTCAATGAGAGCTTTCCAAAGACCCCTTGTTTGCCATAATACCCCTGACGAGCCAGAGTTTTTAAGACGAAGACATTCGCCTTGGGCAAAAGTATAGGGACATGGCATTTAGTTTATTATCATCTGTATTTTATTATCATCTAATATTAATGCTTTGTGTGTTGATAAGCCCTTAGATTTTTTACAGTTGATTTTATATACAAAATATTTGGATTTTATATTTTTGGCTGTTTTGCTTTCATATTAAAATGTATGTGACTGACACAAATCTAAAAATATCCTTTTATAGGATTATTTTACATTTACATAAACACCAACTAAATAAATACTTAATACTAACATAAATAAAAATATATAATTTAGTGCTTTTTACAATGGGAGAAAATAATTTTCCACAGAATTAATTAGAACTGTATTGCCCAGGCTGGAGCAAGAGAATGTTTAGCACAGCTGGACACATTGCTACTCCTGAGAAATCCTGCCTTGAGCCACACAAAGTCAAGGTATGCTGACTGTCTTACAATGTCTTCCACTCCCAGGGTTATGTGATCTTTATAAGTCAATGTTTATGGATCTTTGAAAGGATGTATTTGCATTATTATGCCATTATCATTACATCAGTTGAAAATGGACACAACAACATTATCAACAATTATCGCAATAATTTCTAGGACAATTTATCATCCAGCAAACTTTGTTAGTGATACAGGCTTAAAGGAGCATTATTAGGTGGCATATGTCTGAAGTTACCAGCTTTGAACTGGAAGGGACAAGCCAATGCAGCATGAACATTTGACTGTGTGCATGCACATATATGTGAGAGGGCTGGCAGCAGCACCAAGTGCTTTACAACTCCCTATGCACCATTGTTTCTTGGAGATACCATGTTTCCTCCCACAGGCAGAGTGTGGAACTAGCTGCTGTGCACATGTCTAAAACAGTAAACAGTCTGCACGACATTAAGGGGTTCAGAGGCAAGTCCTCAGTTGCCTCGACTTCAATCTCACTCGAGTGGTGCCCGATTGTCCCCACTGTCTCTTTGCACGAGCCTTGTCCCTAGAAAACAGAACACTATGGCAGTATCCTACTCCAACGAACCCCAGGCATGCTGTCGACCCAAACATGCTTTAGCCAGTAGGGAAAAGGAGAGGGGAACTCACACTTGGACCGGGCGATGATGTGTCGTTGGCCCAGGGCTGCTGCGAAGAGGCATATTCGCTGACGGCTGCCTGCCACTTGGTAAATACCCGTAGTCTGCCTCACTCCACATGTGCCGACCCGGCGCTCCTCCACGATGCCGCTTCCTCATAGGCAAGTCTCTTGGTCTCGACTCTCTTCATTACTTTCCCCCCTTCAACTCTCTAGTCCTCCCGACTCAGCACATTCACCTCTTTTGTGTGGTAATTTTCCCGTGTGCCCACGTGCTATCGCTTCCCTCCACGCTGCCGCTCTGCCCTTTTCTTCTTCTTCTTCTTCTTCTTTTTATGGCAGTTGATGACTTTTAAACACATTACAACCACCACTGGACTGGAGTGTGGAACAGTAGTTGCGTCTATGATTTAAAGTCTTTGTAAAAGCCCTGTTTTCTTTAGAAAACTAAACAAAAATTGGGAATCTACCCAGTACTTCTTTGTAAAAGTTTCTTTGGCCTCTTAATGAGCAACAAAAATCTGCCACTCTTGATGGTATTTTTGACAGTGAATCAGAATATGCTCTACTGATTCTAGGCTCTACTGATTTTGGACTACTACTCACAGGTACCATTAGGGTGCTTTTCCATTATAAACAGGATATTATTAAGATGGGTGTGACCTAACCTTAGCCTGGACAATATAACTTCCTCTCTTCTGGTTCTACCTATATTTGTAAGTTTACTGATTTTAGCTTGAATATTAAACAGATGCCTTCCTGCTGACCCATTATGCCATAGGCGATGCCATTTTCCATAGACTCTTGACATAACAATACTCTTGACCTCTGCCTTGCTATATTTTATATCAACATCAATATTGTCTTTTCCTGCCGCCATTTTGGCCTGTTTGTCTGCCAGTTCATTTTCCTCCACCCCTATGTGGACTGGAACCCATAAAAAAGGGATTTCAAAGTCTATAAAGTTCCCAGTCTATTTGCAACCTGTAGAACCTCAAGGACGATGTCTTTCCTGGACCTTGAGCAAGAATTCTGAATGCTTGTCAGGGAAGTGCTTGAGTCAGAAACTATAACAGTTTGCCTAATTGATCCATTGCCTTCTGACCATAATAAGGTGAACCAAATGGCTGCAAGCTCTGCTGGATATATGGTCAGATCATCACTGAGTATTTTTCCTACAGCCAACCCTAGTTCAGGTACCACATGCACCACTTCCACCCTTTTGTCTGTGCCTTTGGAAGCATCCGTATAAATCAGGCATCACCAAATGGCAGACCTGGGTCCAGATCCAGACTGCTTAATGGTTCTGTCTAGACCCGTGACCAGTCTGGTAAATTTACGAGATTATGTAATTTTCATTGAGCGTTATTCTGAACGCCTATTCCAGTTAGTACGACTTCAGCTACACTTATTAGCTTACTAGTGATGGAAGTTCGGCTCCCAAAGAAGTCCCAGTTCTCTCAGCACCAAATGGAGTTTATCATCACCTGTCGTAATACTGCGGGGGTCTGACCCCTCAGGATCCAAACCGACCTACCAGGAGATCCAAACTGCCCCATCAGGAGATCCAAACTGAACTGCCAGGAGATCCAAACTGACCCGTCAGGAGATCCAGACCGTCTTACCCAACCTGAAAAACTATATGTAGATAATTACCCATTTCTAGCTCTTGATCGAAGGCGGTCGCATTCTTTCTCCTCTCACTCCCCTATCTCTCCTGCTGGCTTCTTTTGTCTGCCTTGTGCTGTTTCTGTCTGTTTCTGAGACTCTCTTTGCCCTGCTCTCCAAACAAGAAATTATGGATTTGATCAACTGGTCTCTGAATGCAATTGACACCATCTTTTCGATGAGAAGCCCAGATTCGGGGGAACCCAACTGTCCTGTATGTGATGGAAATATGGGAGAATTGAGGCATCGTGTGTGTGGCAGCTCTGTCCATGGAGGACATTGAGGACATCTACCTATACGGCACATGATAACAGGGATCCTGCTGATTGGGTTATGCGGGACCCTGGGTTATCGACAATTAAAGAAATGGCCGGTGTGATTGAATCGGGGGGTAGGGCAGTGGCTAATCAGGCTCTGAATTTTCAGAGGCAGTTGGACATCATCTTGGAGAAGCTTGTGACTCTGCAAAGGGATCAGATAAACCATGAAGACCAGTGATGGATATTAGATAGCTGTCGAAATTTGGAGTAACAGCTATCGATCCAAATTCAACTCAAGTGACTTTTTTTTCTTGGCCCCCTCTGCCAAGGCCGCCGCTGGATCAAAAAAACCTCCTGGAGACAAGATAACGAGACGCTCTGAATTCCTTCTCCCTGTCCCAAGGACACCTGTAGAGGACTTTTGGCTTACACAGGCACACACACACAGGCCATTGTACCCTACCCTCACCCCACGCCTTCATGCTGTTGATGGCTGTTGTTTTACGCTGGACTGAATCCCCTCTCCCTCCCCGCACCTAATAACCTCATGGATTTGATCAACTGGTCTCATCCCCCCACTTTGCAATTTTACGTCTTGATGATTACATGTTTATGTACTTTGTGCTGAGGTGTATTTTCTCTCTGTTATCAGACTGTATCTCCTCTGCCCATCACTCATGTTCGTTGTTTCTTATTTTCCTTGCTGCCTCTTGACTGACCTGTCTATCCCCATGTATTGTATTGTATTGTCTGTTATGGTCAAAGAGGTCCAATTTTGCTGCGTGTAATAATGTAGTGACCAATAAAAGGCATTCTGATTCTTAAAACCCAACCTCAGGAAAACAACAAATAGTTTACAGCACGTACAGCAACCGGTTCTGCCTTTTGGGTGTGTTCAATAGTCTGGCAGGCTTTCAGAGATTGATTAATGAAATGCCCCGGACATGCTGGTTCGCTGGGTCTTCGCATGTCTGGACGACATCCGCATATACTAGAAGACGGAAGAAGTACATCTCCAGGACATCTGAGCAGTTTTTAAGAGGTTGCTGGCCCATCGGCTTTACTGTAAGTTGGAAAAATGCGCTTTCCGCCAGTGTTCAACCACATTCCTGGGATTCATCATCTCCCACCAGAAGCTTAAAAAGGACACTACCCACTACCCACTTCCTGGGGTTTGCGAATTTCTATCGCCGCTTCATCAGGGACTTCAGTTCAGTCTTGACTAGGGATCCTCATGTTGACGGTTTAACCGTTAACCGAAAGATTTAATTTTGACCGATTAACACTATCAATTAAATGGTTTAAAATGTTATATACATTTTTTTTTAATTACTATTATTATTATTATTATTATTATTATTATTATTATTATTATTATCAGTAGTAGTAGTAGTAGTAGTAGTAGTAGTA
>JBBMFX010438479.1:0-17468 GCA_037832545.1 Rhabdalestes septentrionalis
CAGACAGAAACCCCCCCCCCCCCCCCTCCGTGAGACCATCTGCCTCAAACCTCTAGCCCAGAGACGAAACGAGAATATGAACTCTTGTAACCATGCCAAGATTTCGTGCACTGCTTGAACTCAGTTACAAAAGTGTTTGAACCATGGGGTGCAATGATGACTAAGAGCACAAGCAGCATTTCCACAAACTGTGAAGACGGCCCTCTCACCAATCACAACGTTGAGTGTGGCTCCTTCAATAAAATTGGCTTCCCAGAGTGCTAACAACTGCAAACACAAGCCAGATCATCTGTCTGCCTATAGTTTGTTCAACCGGCCATGTCAACATCGCAAGGGCGCACGTTATATCATCTGTAAATCATTGTCATGACACAGCTCTTTGCAATACTGATATTTTAAAAGGCTCCAATAGGCAGATGAGCCACTAACCCTTAGTGTTTGTCAGGGTGACCAATTACAGCTCCAGGTGAGAGCTTAAGACACTGATTGGCCAAGGTATTTTTACAAAGCCCAAACATCCCATTTTCCTACCGTTTAATTTTTTCCATGAGGTCAGTGTGTGTTGATGTACCAAAACACATTTCATAACTCATCATTCATTCTCGCATGACCATTTGTCAACCTCTGTCTCAGAACAGTCTGTTTTTGTTTCTTTGACTGAGATTGATAAGGGTAAATTATGTGGGGCAGCTGGTGACCTAGTGGTTATGGAGTTCACTCGGCGATCAGAAGGTCATTGGATTGAATCCTTGGACTGCTAGTGATACAACTGTGGTATCCTTGAGAAATCTTCTCAACAAATTGTGTCCCTCATTGGTGGCAGCCCACTAGAGTTTAGATTCTCTGCCCGAACCCGAACCAGGCCGATATTTCCTGCCACTATCCTCTGCATTTGAGAGGCTTGAAGCACTCAGCGTGTCAGTTTATGAAGGCACCCACAGTTGATTGTGTGTGTTAGAACGGCCCACGTATTAAAAAATCGGCAGCTTTAAATTGGGCTTGGGCCGGTAATTACAATTAATGTGTCCGGCCGGGCCGGGCTTGGACACAAGGTGCATGGGCACGGGTCAGATTTCAATTTTTTTGAGCCTGATCTAAGCTCTACAGTCCACTGCTTCACTTGGTGAATGGGTTAAATGCAGAGAGAGAATTTCACCTTGTTTACACTGTGTGACGTGCTGTGTTCACCTGTGGCTGTAAGGGGCCACTTTACATTTCTTATATTTGACCTTTTCTCTGAAATACTGTCTTGTAATAAAGGCCATTCAAAAACAGCATGGTGCTGAAAGTGTCCTAACAACTCCAGCATTAAGTGTTCAAAGCTAAATAAGGGAATTTGTGAATATGATTGTGACACTGAAGAAACTGATTTAAAAACAAGCTGTTTTGTTGTTCAGTTTGCCTATATGGACTGTGTGGATGGGACAGTGATCACACAGTCTCTACAATACTAATCCTACTTAATTCTAGAAGAGTGATATAGGCTCTTTAATTTAACTGGCATCACAATCAAAATATGCAGCACTATAATCAGAGAAGTACTATTCTGTGCATATTGTGCAACCCTAATGCACATACATCATGTAAAGTGATACAGGAACTGGATGAGTCATGGACACAGGATAGTTTGCAACATGGCCAACAAATAATTCCGTAATTTCTCCAAGTCTTTCCTCTTTAAATTGAGACTACACCCACACAGTTCTTGTATAGGTCTGATAAGTATATGATGCGCCTCTCTTGTTTCATTTTATTTTTAATTTCCGTGTTCAGGGCGTTCAGGGTACATACAACAATCCTTAAGTTAAATAAGATACCTTTTTTACTACCTTCTGAATTTTTTTTAAATCATCACATTTCAAGTGTTATTCAGCAACCTTTCTGATGTTTATGCAGATTTTGACATATGTAAGACTGATGTTGACCATATATTGCACATTTATTTCACTTCATTAATAAAAATAAAACAAACTACATGAAATGTGCAAAGTAGATGAACACATAGTTCCAACACACTGGCTCGCATTCACTGCTGATGCGTTACAAACTGGCATCTGCTATATGAACTGTTGGTGAGATCACTTCAAAAACTGGCATCCACTACATGGACTGGTGAACTGCTATTATTTGATGTTAACATTATGTGCAAAATAATATGGCAAGTGTCTTAACTGCATGGCATTTTCTTCAATAATTTTGTCCATTTTAAACAGTTCTCCTTCTTTCTCTTGATTAGCTGGGCCATTTTTGACCAAGCCTTCCCCTCTGCCTCCTTGGCCAACTTGTTGGTACTGAGGTACCCTTGAGCAAGGTACAGTCCCCTCACACTGCTCCCCAGGCACTTCATTGGCGGCAGCCCCCTGCTTCACTTGCGGAATGGTGTGCTCATTTCAATGCTTGTTGTACTTGTACGACTATGCATGTGACAATGTGTCTTGCAGGACTCTGCGTTGCTCTCTAAAAAAATTAAATGTTGTGCTCTAAAACAAGCACTTTTACAAATGGCGACTCTAAAGGTTGGATTTTTTAGCTCTAAATGTTGAGCTCTTCTAAAATAAAAGCCCTCCGGTGATCTGGAGTTGTTAGCTGAAAATAATTTACCTCGGACAAAAGTAATCGAGGTAAACGTAAAAAAGGTAAACATAAAAAATGGCCTTAAACTTGGCAATTTTGGTGTTCCATATAACACACTCTGTTATTATTGGACAAATACTAACATCTTCCCTGGAATTCACACTGAGGTCAAGCTCACAGACTAAAAAAAACAAACAAACAAACAAACAAACAAAAAAAACACCCAAGAGATTATAATTCTAATTATGCTCATCTTCCATCACCGGGCAGTCAGTCAGTTCTAAGAAGACCATACTTAATTATTCTAACATCCCTGTAGAGGAGCAGGACAAGGGCACGCTACAGCAAATTACCACGATTACCAAGAATCAGCCTTGATTAGAGCCAATCGCACACTTTAGTCAGCAAAAATTATTATTACTTGCATGTCAAAGTATCATCAGAGAGATGAAAATGAATATCTAGCAAACTGCATTACCGATGATGCTGAGGTAATATTAGAAACCTGCAGCCAATCAAGAGCAGACAGCCTTTTATGTCCTACATAATCTGACAGGTCATTCAGTGGTCACCAAAACACCTATTTTGGTGGGAACAAGAAATGACTTGCTTTTGGGTTCAGAAAGTATAACATGCTTAGTACTCTAAGCCATTCACACACATTCAGTTTAGAACAAACAGAACCCCAAATATCCTACTTTATAGCTCTCAGTTCATGCAGAATCAACAAAAGGTAATAAAGGGAAGTGCAGTCTTTAATTAAGTAACATCAGAAAAAATAGAAAATAGAAAACTCAGAGCAAGGACGATGCAGGTTTTCAGATATACAGTGTTTGTGTAACAAATATATGACATTTTCCAAAAAAGGCAAGAAGGATACACAGGAAAACAGCAAAACCAAATCTGAAGAGACAAGAGAGAGTCTTAGTTTTTGATGACTCTCAGTTTATGTCAAGAGATCCAATGTGGAGGTGTTTGATTACTGGTATAACAGAGGTTACTGTAACCCAGGAGGAACAGACCATTTCCACTTTTTTGGGGTCACCATTACAGTACTCATTTCTGGGGAATGTAACAAAACTGGGGGGAAAAAAATGCTCTATTGCTTTTCATTTTAATTGAAAATTTAATGCAATTGTAGATGGAAACTTGACTCATCTGGGGGACAAAATCTTATATGCATCATTACCATACAGCACTAATATTGCCCTTTCAAACTGCTGTTTTGCCTTTGGATTAATCTGGCTGATATAGCTCAGGAGGGATGTATTAACTAGACATTAAGTGGCATCAGATTTCTTAAATGGATGGACATTCATTGATCCCATTAGCCTTTCAAAGTTCTTATTTATGGCCAACCAAGTGTTTAATATCTATAGCAAAAGATCCAAGACAATTGTACATGTCTTCCACACAAGTGCCGTGTTTTGTAACATGATTAGTGAGCCCTCTGGACCCCTTTAACAAGATTTTACAAGAAAGCTACATAATGACAGGACATCTAATGTGTGTAGGATCAACATACATGACTATTGCCAGTTAGACTGGAAACCAGAACATGCAGCATGCTGTGCAATTGAATTACATGCAATAGGATTTTTTAAACTTCTGATGGTGATGTGGGTGCACTGTTAGGCCTGTAATTTTTACAGAGATGACAAAGGGTGAAAGGGTCTTAAGACATTTATAATGACTGCTAGCAATCAAGGAGCACTGTCCCATACCAACAACTTAATAGAGGCATTTTAAGAACAACACACAAAGAATTACAGTATTACAGATTGCAAAATGGCAAACACATGCTGAGTCTGTCCCCTGACACTTACAACTACTCTCACTTTCCTCATTCAGCTTCATTTTGAGATGGCTATTCATCTTTCGTTCTGTGTTACCCTCTTGTAACATCAATAATACTAGTTGAATTCACTTTCCGAACACCTGCATCTCCTTTCCTTTTTCTCTCCATCTCTTTGCTGAATGCCGAAGCTAGGACAGCATGTGTCACTGCAGACTATTATAGCACTACAGGCCTTGCAACACAGTTCATGGCAATGAGACTACAGCTTAGTGATCACAGCAGGAGGGGGAGCCGATTTTATCCCTCTCAGCTTAAATGGAGCAAAAAGGGGGGAAAAAAAGCAATAAAACATATGAATTGTATACTTGGGGGTAAATCATCAGTGTGAAGTGCTGTATTGCATATTTACCTACAGCAAATACCCTATGGGTGGGCCCTATGACAACTCTTCGTACATATTTTTGATTAATTTGTGCCATTATGTATTGGAGTTTTTTTCCAAATCAAACCTCAATATAATGAAAAAGCACGATTCGGTTTGTGATAATGAAAATGCCCAGGTAATACAATGTTATTGTGTGCTGTTTATGGCTCATCACTAAATCATTCTCTTTTCAATGCATTATTTTGCTTTGTTGAAGTACTTTGGTTATAAAGTGCTGTTAAAAAAATTATCAAATCAATGAAGGACACACACACATCTCAACAGAAGAAAGCTGACTGATCTGTTGTCCAGGACATTAAAGTTTAGGATTTAAACCTCAGTCCTGACAGGTTGGCATGCGACCTGTCACTGAGTCACCGTTTCCTTCAGAAGGGACTGTCTGAGGGACTGAGTCACAGACGCAGAGATGGTGACAGAGCATAGCTTCTTTATGCACATTGTGGAAAATGTGCATAGCGGAGAGCGTACATTATATAAATTTGATGCCACTGCACTGCATGAACAAGTCTGCAAACAACCCAGTCCAGCATTCCTCTTGCTTCACAGCTGTAATGCTGTTAAACTTGCACAACATGATCACAGTCAGCACTCATCTTTGCTCAAAATTTGGTTAAGAAATATACTGCTCGGTGAATCCAGCATTACATTTACACTAAGTTCTATATATTGTGGAGAAGAACATCATTTCAAGGATATTTTTAAATAGTATAAAATATGTGTCAGGAAGAACCGCGTCCATAGAGGAAAAACAGCCACAGATTGAGATCATTGAACAAGTCATCCAACAGATGTATATTAAACATATTATGAGAGCAGTAATTCTAAAAATCCTCTGCATTCTTTTTCATTCTAAAGAGTTTTATTTTCTCTGTTTCAAACAAATACTCAGTCTAAGGCCTCTTCCACACGGACGACTGAATTAAGTGTTTTTGGGCCTTCGTGGCGCCAGGTGAACGCAGACCTAGCACTGACCGCTTTTCTGCTCATTGGAGCAAGTCACAGCGTCCACACGGGCTTTCAGCCCCAGCACTCGGTCAGCTGGGCCTTTGTTTTCCCTGCATGCAAAGTTTTCTTGGTGTCAACTTTTGCCGATATTGAGTTTTCATGACGTTTGGTTGACATCCTGGAGGACTAAAATAGGTCCCATGATTCAATTCTTCTGGGAACTGTGACAATTGTTTTTTAGGTTTTGAAGGAAAATGTACAATTACAAATCCCAACATGTAAACACTCTGGAGAGAATAATTACTGCCCACACAGGTGAATACTCAAAACTACACATCGGGTTGCAGCCCGACGCAGGCGGGTCAGACGAACGTCAGTATAACACCAATCAAGTGCAGATACAAAACACTACAAAGACGCATGTGGCATTCAGAACGCCTTCACTTATACATTCAAACATCCGTGTGGAAAAAAATTCGTTTTTGCTTATAATGAAAATGTGAAATTAAGGTTCCATTCTCATAAACACCTTAAATAATAGCATGAAATAGGTGTCCAAACAAACACAAATTTAATGTGTTTGGTTCAATAGGCGTGCACGAGCAGTTTATTCTTATGGTAAATGAATATTGTGAAAGAATTTCAATTCAAAACGGGCTACTTTAAAACATGCTTTGGCATTGGTTTCCTGTTAAGAGAGTCATGCCTCTGTTTTGACTTCAACACAGCGTTGTTCAAGTTAGTTCGCACAACACTCCACTTAAAGTTCAAATTGGTTGTACTTCAAACCCATGTGGTCTTTCTGATTGTAACTAATGATTGTACAGTGTGACAGAATGGAACATTGGTATGTGTGACATGTAAAATCTAAAGACCCAATCAAAGCTGAAATGGAGAACAAACTGGGGAAGCTTATACTGTGTCAGGTTTTTCAAAGCTGTTTGACACCGCGTCAAAGTGGTACCACAACCCCGTTTCAGAGAGATGGAAGTAAAGATAAAAGGGAAAAAAAAGCTAAGTATGAGGCAAATTTAACACAGAGGTGGAGCAACCATGCTTGTAGATTAGTTTGTAATAAATTATAATTAGCAACATATTTATAATTAGCATACTCAGAAGCTTCCAGCGCCCCTTGCAATTATAGGTCAGTTATTGGATGTCATATTAAATGTCAAGTCTGTCCACTCAATGTGCATTTTATCAGCTCCTCTTACCACACAGAAGCACTTTGTAGTTTACAATTACAAGGGTTGTAGATCTTTCTCAGCATAGCAACAACACTGATATATACGTAGTGCCTTGAGTGTGTGTGTGTGTGTGTGTGTGTGTGTGTGTGTGTGTGTGTGTGTGTGTGTTGCAACTGAGAAATTAAAGCTAAACATAACATACATCAATTCATTTGTATACAGAGCCTGGAAGAAAAGTGACTTCTGCATTCAAGCTGTGCATTCTAGTTCTCCTTCAGTCTCTCTCAACACACACACACACACACACACACACACACACACACACTTAAGTGTTCCAGGATTGAAACATCTATTATTTTTTAAATAAAGGATTAGGATAATTGGACTCTAACACAGAAACTTAAATCAAGGAGGATAAAGCCCACAGTGTCTTGCCCGTTCTCATCCACTTCCATCCTCTAAATAAAATCAATGATACGCCTCTGAACCAAGTTTAGGTAACACACACGCGCACGGAAATGGGTGAGAAGAAAATATGAGGACAAAAACACTCATGTGAGCAAATTAGAACTAGCTAGTCACATGGAATTAAGTTTAAGTGTTTGATGCATGCACTCCCCTGCAGCTCCAGGGAGACAGGAAGCTGCTGGGGGTGGAAGCGGCACCAAACAGGAAGTGAGAACAAAGTACTGTCAAGGGCGGCTGCAGACTCACATTCACACGTTACCAGGGTGCTGTTACATTCACCCAATCTACGTTTCTCTTATATCTCATTATGTGTGGTGTTAATGGAGCCAGCAGAAACCGATGAATGAACATCAAGTCATTGTGTGTATTTTTTAGCAATAGAACAAACAGTTAACTGTAAATATGTGAATAATAACGAATACAGCAGTGTAGAATAGAACAGAATTTACATTACAAGGTTAGTGGTCTTTCACTGCAGCTCTGAGAGAGACAGGAGAACTGAATGAGCAGGAATGGTTTGAGGACAGTAAGTGTGAATGAGTTTGCAATAACCCCCGACTGCTGAAGCCAGACCTCTTACACTGAGTGGGAAATGACAACACAAATGACAGGCACTTCAGATCCTCTACAGTTCAAGCAAATTCAAAAGCACTCTGGCTCATTTAATCATGCCAAATTCACAACTCTTAAGGGCACAAGGCTAAATGTAGTCAGCCAAAACGCATGATGACAAAAATAAAAGCTGCTTCTCATATCATGATTCAAAACCACAAGATCATTTTTAAACCGAGCCTTTCACAGCACATGCTAATGTTCACTAAAGTCTTGATTTTTAAAAAAACTATTTCCTTTCTTTAATGTCAAAGAATGTGAGATTCAACACACAACGAGCACAAGTATGGCATGGGTCATGATATAATGCTAGGAGAGTCTGTTACTGTTAAACTAGGGCAAAATTAGGCAGATCTTATTGGTGCAGCAAGGTCCTGCATTCTTTCTTTTGGATCGCCAATAACAACATTGTTGGTTAAAGTCAGTCTATCCTGAAAACCTGTTTATGGACAACGGTATACCAGATCATACAACCAGCAGCTCGGCTGGACTAAACAATCACATATTGAGAATATACGCACCTGGAGACAACTGTGAGAAAACAACATTTGAGTGGGAGCACAATCTTGGTGCGGAAACAAAAAGTGATTTCTAATTAAATCTAAAACCTCACAAAAGTAGTAATGGGAGTACACCCAAAAACTCAAGTAAAAAGAAACCTAGTAAAAAGTTTGGGGCATTTGGGACATCTACACAGTGTAATTTTACTGAATGTAAACAATTGTTGACAGACAATGTGGCACACTCTGCATCCTGTTTTTGATTTTTTTTTAAAATTAAGTCTCAATAGTCAATTAAAAAAAAAATCAATAGTCCATTTTAAATGTTGCCAAGACCCAGTCCGGTGTCTACGACCTAAACAGAATGCTCAGTAAATGTACAGATTGAATATTATTGCTGGCATGTTTTAAACCTGCAGTGTTTGGACTGAGTATGACTAAATCTAGTTAATCTACTTGCAGAACAAAACCATTTTAAGGCAAAAGGACAAAAACAGTTGTCCTTAAAAAGTTCAGAAATAGATCTGATAAAGGACCTAATCTAGCATGAAGGTAGAGACAATATTCTCTCAATAAGCAAATGTGAGCATGACATATAAAACAAAGGGATTTTTGTTTTTTTATGAGTGTACTGCGGTCAGAGATGCAGTTTGTTGCTATAATTCAACCAATCATTCCTGCGTTCACGGAAGAAAGTAGCCAATTTTGTTTGTAAACAAAAACAGTGTTTCCCATATACTGATTTATTGTGATGGTCCGGCACATTATTGGGCCAGCTACATTGATTTTTTTTTCTCTTCTTTTTACAAAACACCTAAAATGTTTTTGCATTATAGTTTTGCATGCAGCACTTTGATTCACCCAGCCCTCCTTGCCTTGCTCCAATCTCCCTCCTTCTCTTTTACAAGCACCCTGGTAATGGATTTGCCTGTGAAAAATTTAAACTTGATCAAGCTATGGAAGAAAGATTGCAGCTGTCATGGTAAGACAGCTGGCTGAATCAATTTGCAGTTCATTAATGGTTAGTATGAACACCTCTGCACAAATGAAGCCAAAACATTGTTAGTGGTCTATGTTCTTAATCCAACCTTGAAGTTATAAGCATGCGAAGAGTATCTAACTAGTCAGGATAGCTAAGATTACGTTAGGAATACCTGGGATTTTGAGGTCAGCAAGCTGTATGTAGCCATGAGTCACTAATGATTGCCTGTGCTCATGAATGATGCAAGTGTTTGAAGAAAAAATAGCAAAAGTGCAATGTGTTCTACAGCTTGTTCTGCTTGTTAAAGGCTGGCATCGTACTTACCTACCTAGCCATAACAGCTGCAGCAAGCATGAGAAAAGAATGACCAGAAAGTGCATTTTGACTGAACCAATTTTAACTCCTGAAGTCGTGGGTGGGTTTACACAGTGTTTACACTGGGAAACAGCCATACTTACTACTGTGATATAACAAGGAATAGAAATATGGTGTTGCAATGCAAAAATGTGACAAAATGCACTGTGAACATCTGGAGAATAAGTAGTCTGTTAATTATGATATTGATGCGCCTGCAGTTTTGAGTGTTCAACCACTGCTAATCTACAACTCAGTCCATTAAATTAATCATTAAACACCCCCCCCTCTCAGCTCTATTTCATTAGTAAATTGTAGCACAACCAAATAAAGACATAAGATATTGTCATTGTAATTTCAATTAGATTTAGTGAGAATATGGATTTTTTTTTCAGGCATTTGGAATTGGCTTAACAATCGGGGGAATGTGAAAATTATTGTATACTTTCAGAGGGTTAAATAAAAACAATGGCCATGTCTGAAAAGCTGAACGTTTCTTTTTGATTTGGAAAGAAGGTGTACCAGTCCCTTTTTTTGAACTACAGTTTTCTTGCTTTTTCCATCTTATGACTACACTAACAAAATAGAATAGAAGCACTGGCCATCATCAAACAGACCCACAAACTGCTCTTTGCTGAGAGGAAGTAAATTGAAATAAAAAAGGAGGTAGAAACCCCCATGAAGAGTGGAAATCAGAGACTGGATGATGAGGAAACTCCAGGTTAATAAATTAATCAAACGAAACAATAATTAAACCCTGTTGCGTACAAGCGCATTCCCCATCTTTCCTCCACATAAAGCCTAAGTATTTTAACAGGAAACAAGTTCATCTATCAAGGATTCACCACGTTAAATGCCTAGTCGGAACAATTGACTTCTTATGAGTAGATTTATTCCTGGATTCAGTGCTGCGTGATAGAAGACGACACAAAGGGCATATATACCAGTGCCTTTGAGGCGATTATGCTACAGGGGAAAAAAAGCTTAGAATCTGACCCCAGGCCACAATCAATCCCATCAGCAATAAAGCCAGATTACAAGTTACATAAAACAGACTGTCTCACAATAAGAATATCACAGGGGAACAGTCACTGGAATAAAAGAATAACAATGCACTTGTTCAAGATTCATAAAAAGAAAAAGAAAAAAGGAAAAAAAAAATCAAGAGAGAGAAATACACACAAACCAAGAGAAGGAGAGACACACAGAGAGAAAAAATATGAATAAACAGGGCTTATGGTGGTTGGGGAAATCTGGAGGGTGAGAAGCGTGTGACAAGAGCATCTTATTCAGCAAGTCTTTTTGGTGCTTCTCTTTTTTTAAATTTCAAAACACCACCTCAAAAAAAAGGAAATTACTTTCTGGTGCATTAGCAATTTCTTGTATTCAACAACAATCTAAAATCTTTGCTTATCACAGGCCCTGTTCGGATCAGCAGGGACAGTTCCGCAACCAACAAATCTATGAAGCGCCCTACTTGTCTGTTTCTGCAATTCAAAGTCTGTACCAAATAAAAAATTGAGGATTTCTGGGAAAGCCTGGACAGTCATTACTGGTTGTCCACTTGTGCTCTTTGCAGAGATAATGAATAGTTTAAAGCACTCTCCTCCTCTGACCAATCGGTGACATTCACAGAAGGAGCTACAGAACACATCCGGTTCTTTTTTTGGCAGTCATCCTCAAACTGTCACCATGATGGAAAAATACTACATGATCGAAGGCAAATGAACACAGGCCTTTAGCAATTAGATATTGGATTTCTAATTGATATTTAAGGATACAGACACCACCTATCAAGGGAAGTACAGCAACCTTTCAAAAATACTGAAATTTTACACACTGGCAAACACCACACAGCTTATTAAACAAAAGGCATTAAATGAGATATAAGTGTAATGTACAGAGTAAATTAAATCATAAAAATATTAATACCAACACTATTAGATTTCACACTTGATGTGTTTAACAAACACTGCCATGTATTACTTGATTTACATTTAATTAATATTGTGCTCCTATTTGAAGTGTGAGGTAATTAGTTAAAAACAAGAGCTCTCTAAGAAAATAAATGTAGAAATAGTCTTAAGCCAGTCCAAAGAACTTTTGTAAATATTAGACTTTAAGATACTGGGAAAATGCTATTAGGAAGTAACATTAAATGAGAAATGTTTATTTTTTGTGTGTGGGGGCGGCACTTTCTAAGCTTTTTAAATGCTGGTTTAGCCAGAAAAGTCTTCAGATCACTCATGGATTAATCTGAATTTATCCATTTGACAATATGGAGACATACTGCATGCACAAATGCGACGCCCTGTACATTTGTTCAAAAAGGAACCAACATTTATTTGAATGCAGTTTCATTAAAGTCCCCGACATGATAATAGTCAGGCGTCCCAATAATTTTGTCTTTTTAGTGTGGCCTATCAGTACATTCAGCCTGGATTCATTTCCTTATTTCACCTGAAAGTAAAATTTGGATATGAATCAGAGTTTGGGGGATGGAGGAAGCAGCAAGGACAAGATGACAAGAAGAGAAGACAGGGATAGAAAAAAAGAAGGAAACAAACAGTCTCATCGCCAAAAGGACTGGGCGAGTTTGAGAGTTAGCCTTACACAATCTGCTATTTAAAACAAAGAAAGTAGTTATATCTTGGCATTTTGTCAAACTATAACAGCACAAATTCTGCCCCTAACTGAGATACAGAATGGCTAGTATTCTAATATATCAGATTTTTCATCATCTGTCCAAATTCTCCTGCTTGTACATCAAAGCCATAGCCAGAAACAATATTTTCATGATGATCAGTTGCCATTTGAAAGAAACCTTTAAAAAAGATGACACTAGACATTCCAAGAACAAGAGGCTTGCAGCAGCCCAGCAGCAAGTTTAAAGAATAATGACGCGTTTGAGGCATGGTTTTTCCAGGAACAAGGATGCAGCCATGCATGTGGAAACGGGATTTTTTTCACCACCAGCCCAATTCTCCACACAATTCGTGCGTCCACAGGACCATGACCCTTGAGGGCACAATCCGACTGAGTCGCTCCCGCTCACTTCAAAGTCAGGAGAGCAGAATAAATGAAGCAAGCTTGGTGAATCAGACTCTCACCAAGCCCGGAGGGTCAGAATTAAGTCAGAGTAAAACGGGTCAAGGCTAGAGCAGCTGCCCTTTCTGTGGAAAACATCTAGATGCCCCTGCTGAACCTTGATGTTTAGTAGAGATGATATGGGTCTTATGGCCACTGGAGAAAACAACAGAACATAAGGGACATGTTTGAAATAAAATAAGGCGTTTACATTTGTGTAAAAAAAACAACAAAAAAGGCAGCCAATGAATAAAACAAAAATATTAAACACTAAACATGACCCCTGGGATGTTGTCCGTGTTATTCTGAACATTATTATTAACTTGAAAACAAGTGAGACTGCCAGCTGATATGTCTGAGCCTATTTTTATAAAGTGCACAACGGGGGAGCAGGATTAGCTGGTATAACGGGACGTAAAAGAACCGCTATGTGTATGACTGACTTCAGACTGAATCTGAGACTGTAGCTATTGCTTGTTCACTGGTCCTTCCCATTGCTGTAAACTTTGCAGGGCAAGACATCAAAAGGACATTTTCCAGGTCACTTTTAGAGAAGCTCTAGTTGGAAAGATTGACAGGGATCATAGCCTACAACACTGTGAAATGTAGTGTGCTAGAATAAAATCAAATTTTTATTGATCAGTTCATTACTACATCTGTATTGATCCCACAAGAAATTGCTTCTCTGTGACATTAGTACAGGAACATATTGGCCAATGTTGGGCAAAGTTTACCCATTCATTCTGCACAAGCTGTTTTCAAGACATCATACAAAAAAGTATTTTAAGATTGCACACTTACTTCTGTTTGCTGTGCAGAAAAGGAGCAGCCATGCACTGTTAGGTATATGACAACAGATTGCAACAGCGAAATACCACAACTGCTGTAAACCCACATTAATAAAGCATGAATGTGTCATATATCATTTTTAACCTCAACCTCTTAACAGACGTGAAGTAAAGATGCCGTGCAGATGGGGAGGTGTTCCACTTTCACCGCTTTTCTTGGTAATAGCCAAGGAGGGGGCGGGAGCACTTTTCTGCAGAAATGCCAATCAACATTACTACAATGGTTTAAAATAAACTCAGCTTTTAGCAAAATTACAGTTTTTGGAAAAGATGCCCAAGATGCTTGGGGACTAAAAGGGTCAAAAGTTATCAAGAGGAACGTCTGTCGCTTAAGTTACCTCAAGTCAAGAAAGTATTTCAAAGAGGAGGAAGTAATCTAAAATTGCATTCTATGCTGATATCAAAATACATTCGAATTACATGATGTCTGATTAGGTGAGACGGGCTGATGTAATCAGATTGAAGATGTATCCAAAAGTGTACGCATTCATTAGTTTGTAATCAGTGATTGACAGTATTATATAAGCTGACTAATTACACAGCATCTCCTCTTCCTGCATGCAACAAGCCCAATTTCTCAAAAAAATCTACCAAGAATCGCTCCCTTGTTCAGACAACAGGTACCGTTTTCTGGCGACGAATGTACAAAGAAGCCACACAAAGCTAAAGAAATGAAGAAGCAATAATGAGAGAAGTAACATACAACAGTAGTTAATACAAGTGGACAGTAAGGGTTAGACCACAGACCTCATTCCCAACAGACAGCATAAGTAAAACTACAGAGAATAGCTCTATGGTGGAAAAACTTCAATTCTTTTAGCTAACTTGATGGGAAGGGAAATTGCAGTGTGGCATCATGTGCACACAAAGGTAGTTCTGCAAATACAGGGTTTTTAATGCACCTCAACCAAAACTATGCATCAGAATCTATAACAAACAAAAATATTGAGCTGTATAAGAATATTTTACTGCATCTAAAATAAATATCGTTTGACATAATGTCATTATCACAGCACTAAGCTGTTTCTATCAGAACATATCGACAGATATATGTTTAAAATATATATTTTTAAACATATCTGCGTCACGGACAAATGTGGGACAGTCAGATGACTGATTAACAACAGCAATCATTTAAATATATTCACACATTGACAAAGTTTCCATTGAGTGATGGTGAGATTCACTACCGTTTAACGCATTTAGAGACTGAAATCCTGGGTGCAAGGAATTATTTAAACTGCTTTTGGGCAAAAGATGTGTTTCATTAACTAGAACAATCTCATTACATCTAACAACTAGATTATATGTAGAAATGTATTAGGGTGGCAGAATTTTCTATAGGACGTAAAAAATGCAAGCATACCCAAAAACTACTATGGGGAGCTCAACGCATCAGTAGCTGCAGAAAGAAACACATATTTCAGTAATGCAAGGTTTGAACTGTAAACCATTTACATTATGTTGTCTTCTGCTAGAGCTTTTACACGCCTGACTTTTCAAATGCTAAGTGTACACTTAGGCTTTTGCTTTTACTATAAATAAACCTTCCCTAAATGCCTAAGATATTGTGTTCCTGCAGCTTACAGTGGTATTATGTAACTACTATCCAAAAGTTGCCTGCATTTTAAAAATCCTAATCTAGACAGCACTAATGGCTATTTTAATCCCTCATGATACGATAAGGCGATTGGGGGGGTGGATGAAGGGTTATATTATTTTGCCGTTCCTTTATTTGGCTCCTACAAGAGAAACATCAGGCCATCAACTCAAGATGAAAGAAGATAAAGGATATTATATATGTGGAGTGCTGATGCTTCCTCCTATCAAAACCCCTATGACGTCCAGTGAGAGGGATTACAATGATTGCGTGTAAATCTCAGAGCACTGGGGCAAAAACCCACTTCTACGCCAGGCTTTACAATCCCACTCAAAGGAGGCAGCTTGAAGTCTTTTGAGGCAGACCTCAGTTTAATGACGTGCAGCCTGAAGGGCCAAAAAATTGCAGAAACTGCAGTGAAGATGAGCATTCAAGCACAAAAGCAAACAGAGAAGTGAAACGTAAGTATTTTAAGATTGTTCTGCTACATTTTGTTTAGTGCAGTCAGAAGAAGGGAGAAATGTTATTCACCCTAAGGGTCTACTGCTTTAAGGCATCAAACAGGATTACATTTTTCTCACATTTCACTAATTTGGAGGAGTAGAGGCATGGATGTGAGATGTCTGTGGCACAGCGGTGGCCTTCTATTGGATCGTGTTCAATAAGGTTCTTAAACTTCTCAGTGGAAAATAAGACACAAATATTCTTTCGTAGGTGGATTTTTGTGTCCTTGCAAAACACTCCACTGTTTTACTTTGTAAGATACCAAGCATGTATTTAGATAGTATCAGATAATATTTTTTTAAAATATTTTGTGTAGCATGTATGCCAAAAACTTGGACAGTAACTGCTATTAATGCTTGCACCACACCAATACATTCTAAACATCTTTGGTTATATAGGCTGTTTTAACTGCCAAGGATTAAACAGCAAACAAAGAGATAATGTGATGCACAAAAGAAACAACTTACAAGAAGCAACTGACAAATACAGTCATCCCCTTTTTAACTCAATGTAATTTAGAGACAGGACTTCAGAGAGGCTTTGTCATTCACCTGCGCCCTTTGCAGACATCTGGAGTGAAATGTTGAAACTGTGGTGGGTTAAAATGACAGTTCTGTGCCATATCTCACATACAATAAATGGACAAAGGTATTGGGACACGTCTTTTTCAGGGTTTGGACCAGACACTTGCACCCAGCAATGGGCAATTTTAACACTTTAGCATACCAAGTTTTTTTTCTACAATGCCAGGCCTCCAACATTGTGGACCTTTTCAATTCCAGCAAGACTGTGCCCCAGTGCACAAATCCAGGCCAACATTAGTGCCTGACCACATAAACAGTCCAAAACCTTCCAAGATCTGTGGAAGCTCTTATAGTTGCAAAGAATGACAAATTCCATATCAGATCTATGTATTGGAATGCAATAGTGGTTTGTACACTGCAAAAATTGTGGTAAAGGTGAAAAAACAAGTGCACTATTTTGCCTTACACGGTTTTGCATGCAAGGCTGCAACTACAATACACTGTAGCTGCTAAGGGGGACCAGATCCATATTAAAGTCTGTGTTTGCATGTCATTACAGCCCTCGTTGGTGAAATGGTAAGGCATCCAAATACTTTTGTCCATATAGTGCAGTCAACTTACATGAAGATGAGTATTGAAAAAACAAAAGGAATTTGTTACCTTAAGGATTTCTCCCCGTTTAAAACTTAGCTCGTCGTCTGCAGTTGCTTTGAAATCATACTTGGCAATGGCCTCCATGATTCAGTGTGATAGGATACCACTACAAGAGACTAAACTACAGCACTGTGGTCAAAAAAGGTCTGTTTCTGAAAAGTCTGTTCCCCTGTGGAGGACTGATTGAAGACAAAAGATGCCTCAAAGTGTGTTCAGGAGGGGGTAGATCCAGGGCAGATGGTACACACGGTGGCTCCGAATCACTCCTCCAGTCTCTGACCCGCCTCGATGTTCACATAAAGGTCAAGGCGAGGCTCCTGCAAAGGAGAGGAAAAGTGGAATAGAAAATGTGACACCCAAGCTACAAATGAACAGCTGGATCTGTG
>JBBMFX010438588.1:0-17466 GCA_037832545.1 Rhabdalestes septentrionalis
CTGCACTTTTTCTGATTTTATTCCTTTGTCCTCCTCACTTTTCACCATTCAAAGCTTTCCCAGTGCAACCAGTGTGCCCAAGAACACCGTAGTGACCAGCAGTCCTCCACTGACGATCCCAATGCGAACCCATGGTATCTTCTCATGCCCAAGAAATTCATGTGGATCTTTTACACCTACCAACATAATAAACAAAATCATGACTGTGAATCCAAAAACAGTTGGGTGTTTTGTCAAAAGGGCCAGATTTGTTTTTTGTAGGGTTAAACTGCGTGAAAACATCCTAGATATTCTGCAGAATAATTGCTACCAGTTGGCAGTGTGTGTTCACGGTTTCACTCTAAGTTATAATTACCACTTGGAAACTCAATGCAGAAAATGTAACCTGCCTCTGAGACAGTGTAACATACCATTCCTTATACCACCTGATACTAGAAGCATGGTTCAAATATGTGTTTAGTTTTAAATAACATTGTTCAAAACTTTTATATTTTTAATTAGATCACAGTCACCAACCAATAATACTTACATTCACCCACTCCCATGTATAATCTCTTTAACATAAAACAACAAAAGCTGAAGTGACAAAGAAGGGTTAAACAAAGACTTAAACAATTGTTACATCGGTAGACAGTTAAAAATCTTTTGCTCTGAGTTTCCACTTTCAATAGGGAAACCAAGTAAACAGTGTATGGCTCATTATGTTTGTAAGTTCCCAGTAGAACTTCCAAAGTGCTCTGCAGTGTAGGGCTGTCAGAACTGGCATCAGCAGTGAACTCAATATTTTCAGGAGTTGGTCTTAGAGTTACAGTCTGTGTGGCAGTGGCTCTAAGATCAACAGAAGAAAACACATTGTATTTAAAATAGCTGACAAAAATATTTTGGTCACTGTACTTGGATGTCTCTTGTTACTGCTTGTTAATACCCAGAAAGAGCAAAGCCAATTTTCTCTCCCAGTCATGGATGTCTGCAGCAACACCAAGTATTTCACTCAGACAGCTGTCACTTAGGAGTGTCAATGTCGTAGTTTTTAAATACATTTTCTGTACTGTTCTATCTATTAATGATCAAGTTGTGCCTGTTCATACCAAGACATTAGAACCTTTTAACAGTTAATATCAGAGGCAGTTCAGCATTCATCCCACAAAAAGCTGGGACTCAGCACCTCTCTATGCAACTGGATACTGGACTTTCTGTCAGAGAGGCCTCAGTCTGTGCACATTGGTGACAATGTTTCTAGCACCAGCATAAGAGCACGTATACTCACTACAGTTCACTCTGCTGAATCACAACTGCACTGCCCATAACAGCTCAATCCACATAAAGTTCTCTGATTCTCTGTGGTGGGGGTCATTAACCACAATGATGAGTTGGCGTACAAAGATGAGGCATAGTGCAGTACAAAATCTGGATTTAACTCATCAGTTGATTAGCAAAAGTCATGGAATGAGAAAAGGCCATTTGTAGTGGCACTGTGACAACCCATGTTTGTATTTGAATTTACAGGAATAACACACATAGCTGGCCTTAAACCCTTACTCACAAACCCAGAGATGGGGCTCCCTGAACCTGATCCTGCTGTCTGGTGATGCAAGAGTATGCCAAAGATGATATTATAATACAAGGGCTGTATCTGAGTAAGGAAAGGGCTGATGTGAGAACTCCTGCTGGTATGTTTGTGTTTCTCATGTTATTGCCAGCAATACCTGAGTTGACACGTTCATTGCCCTTATAATCCTTCATTTCAAATGGTTGTATGCTCTGAATTCTGTGCCACTTAATTTGTGTGTTGTGTGTATTAGTTAAAACTTCAAAAGAACCATTATTGCCATAACAAAACCTTGTATGACATGAATTGTCTCTCAGATATCTAAATCTATAGTAAATTAAAGTTTGACATTTGGAAGAAGGTTCTGGTTTTAAAAAAAAAAAGGATGGACACTGGAAACTGGGCAGAGGGAGCTACACTTTCTTGAACAGTGTAGTGGGGTCCTGAACTTTGGTACAACAATGTAGTAAAATCCATAACAGTACCTTCAATCGTAGGACTTTCTGGACTCACATCAGCAATTAACCCAATATGGTTCAGATTCATGCTTGGCTGAGTCAGTGAGTCTGAGGTACCTGAAAAGCAACACAATGGTGCATCATTTAACAAAACAAAACAACTGAAAATATGCAGCAAATGGAAAAGAACAACTGTTTTACCTCCCACAATATCTTGCACTGTAGTTCCGTCAGGATTTAAGCCAATAAATTCACTACTGGTTCCTGTCGGCACCAGTTGTTCTGAGGTCACTAGAAAGACACATGCTGTTCTTGGATCAATTCATTAAAACACAATGTGAAAGATACAAATTTTACAAAGGCTGTACACTGTACACTGAAAAGCTCTCTGTCTTAGAGGACTAAAAACACCCCTGAGTGACACCATCAAACAGGTAAAAACATTTCCACTGGAATTCCATTATTATAAAAATGACAATATTTCCTTCTTTTTTTAAGTGAGTAAATATCAATCACACAATTTAAATGTATTATTGTAATGACTGGACAAAGTTACTCAGTTTTCTTTAAATATGCTTTATTGTGAGTGTTGAAGCGGTGTGAAGAACCTGTAGAGATAAAACAAAAACTAATTTAAATATTTTAATCTAATTGTTTCTTGTGTTTCAAGCAGTGACAAAATTGGCCTTAACTCTTTTACAGGTAGGGTAATGTTCTAATCTATGTTTAACTTGAAAATGCACCTACCTGTGACTGAGGAGAAAGGCTGTACATTTTCAGGCAACTGAGGACATAGGATCTTTGTCTAGCTTAGCTTATACTCATAAATTTCCCACCCAAAAAAATGGAAGTGACATCACAGTACTTCCTGTTTGAGTCTATATAAGGTCTGACTGAAATTAGGAGAGAGAGGTTGGATGTATGGTGATTGAGTAGTGTACAATCTAGAGGTAGATTATCGGAACTCTTTTTCTTTTGGTTAGATATGATAATTTTTTGTAAAAAGAAATGTTGGTTTTTCAATAATAAACACTTCTCTTCACTGCCACTCAGATTGCATGTCTTGTTCTGCTGGTCCATCACAAGTGTTCCGGACCACCAAGGTTGTAGACAAGACGGGCTGTGGCAATATGAGAAATTATCCTGAGAAACCAAGCAATGGCTGACAGTTCAGAACAAAAAGTATGTCTGGAGGTGGGCGCAGCCCAGATTGGGGAACCATTATTGCATCAGCTGACTGCAACTCTCCAGATGTTCATGCAGGACCAGGATACTAGAGCTGAGTGAAGGGACTGAGAGGCTGCCAGAATGGATCAACAATGGATAAGTCTTCAGCATCAATTTCACCAGTTGCAGAAGCAGGTGGACCAGCTATTGCAACCAGAGGACAAAGTGAAAAAGTGAAGGCATCCATTTTGGCCGCAGGTGTTTCCATTCACTGGAGGTGCAGCCTGGAGAGACACCTTGTGAGCTCTATGTTCGGTTGACAAGGTACACAATCTGTCTTTACATTTAAATGAGTTGATAGTAAGTCCTGCCATGGAGGTCTGGATTAAAGACAGGAACCCAAAGACAGCAGAGGAGGCAGCCCAATTGCCTGAAGTCTTCATTTCTACAAGGAGGAATCAAGAGCTTTTGACTTCAGCCATGAACTGCAAGTAAGTTGCAAGTGTGAAAAGGATGATGGTCAGGCCCACAGTAGGGGTTATGTTAAGTCCAGAGGCTCTCCAACTTCCTCACTTTCTAGAGTACCCCAAAATAATATCAGAGGCTTTGCAACAACTTCTGGTGTGAGCAGTAAGAGAGGAAGAAGAATGCACAGAACAATATTTTCCTTCCAAACAGCCAGGGTACCCTGTGGATTTGATGCGTTTGCCCAGGGAGAGACAAGAAAGTGTGGTTCATCTCCTGGACCCACTATTGTGGCCTGGATTCACTACCATGGTTCTACATCATATCCAGTTGAAATAGGAACATACCTGCTCAGATTTTTGCATAGATTGCACAGATTCTTTGTCCAATTTTGATCCATACCCAATTCCAAGAATTGATGACATGATTGAGACACTGGGTGGGTCAAGATTCATTACCACCACTGACTTGAGCAAGGGATATTGGCAGGTGCCTTTAGCAAAGGAAGCTAAGGAGTTAACAGCTTTTTAAACACCATGAGGAATGTTTCAGTTTACAGTCATGCCCTTTGGCCTCGAGGGGGAACCAGCCACATTCCTAAGGTAAATGGACCAAATGCTGGAGGGAGCAAGTGAGTTTGCCATGGCATATCTGGATGGCCATCTTCAGTATCACCTGAGAGGAAAATCATTACACATCCAGGAGGTATTCCACTGGATCACACTTGGTGCCAGACACAGATTAGTGGACGTGCCTTGCATTTGGTAGGGCACACATTTTATATGCTCGTTTCGGGGGAGGGGGGGTGGCGGTTGATAGCCGTGGTCCAGCTTGATATCTTATGCGCATTTCAGCCGCATCTCGGGCCGATGGGTGTTTAGGCAGCTCAAAACCCCGGACGAATCCCGGACAATGCTCGTATTCCCAGGGCGGGTCCAAGTGAGTCCTAGGGCAGACACGGATCAAGAGGGCAGGACTTACTATCAACCCAATTAAATGTATAATTGCCAAAAGACAGATTGTGTACCTTGGCTATGTTCTGGTGATGGTCTAGTGCGACCCCAAGTGGGGAAGTTGGAAGCATTTTGGTCGCTCCCGATTCCAACCACTAAGAGAAGGGTATGCTCATTCATTGGTCTGCTGGTTTGGTATAGGATGTTCATACCAAACTTCTCCATGCGAGCTGATACCCTCACAGTTTTGAAGAGTCTAGAATTTACCAAAACCTTTATTTTGCAGATGGATGCCTCAGGTGTGGGCCTGGGGGTGGTGTTGCTTTGTCTCAGGGAGACATAGTATTCAACAGTGGAGAGGGTATGCTTAGCTGTCAAATGGACGGTGGATACTTTCAGGTACTGTTCAGGTTCTCTTAGGTAGACAGTTTTCAGGCAACTGAAGACACAGGACCTTTGTCTAGCCTAGCTTACACACATACATTTCCCACCAAACCAAACGAAAGTGACATCACACCACTTCCTGTTTGGACCAATATAAAGTCTTACAGAATTAGGAGAGAGAGTTGGATGTATGGTGATTGAGTAGTGTACGTACTAGAAGTAGATTATTAGGAGTTCTCTTTACTGCCACTCAGATTGCTCATGTGTCCATCACATTGCCAATAACACATATTACATTATTTAGCAACATACATAGAAATGTTGAATAATAGTGTATTTTCAATTAATAAAGTGGTATGCAGGCATCAGAAAAAAATATACATACAACATTCATGCATGCATAAACCAAAAATAGAAAAATCATGCTACTTGATTGAGCCATACTCTACGATCAATAAAAAAAACCCATCCAATTACAAAGTTTCCAGCAAATGGGAGGGCACAATAAATTCAATACTTGTGTCTGGGTAAATCAATAGCTTTGAGATCACTATAAGGAGACAAATTAATTAATTAAAACACAATGTGAAAGCAACACTTTAGATAGGGGATATATTGTGGGAGCCATAGAGCAACTTGTTCAAAAGCAATGATCAGAAGAGTACTTAGAACCTCCTAAAGTGACATTTTCATACTCTGAACACATAATCATTAGCAAAGATGTTATTTTTCCATCACATAAAATAGTTTTGTCAATTTTTAGACAAGTCTTAAAAAGTATTTTCTACCAAACCAACAACCACGCATGACCACTTATTTTCTGGTTCCTTGCCTGAAGCCACACTTTTAAACCTCTGCTGTTCTGCATTACCTGTGTTAGTATCCTGAACTGTAGTGCTGTCTTCACTGGTACCATTAATGATTTCAAAAAGCAATCCACCGGTTCTTGCCTGGGTGACATCATTTGTTACCTGTGCTGTATGTGGCATTTCACTTGTTGTTACGGAAGCTGGACAAAAAAAGGACAATGCACTTCTTAAACCACTGGATGATTAGAAAGCATGTCCCACAAGCCCACAGTGCAGCATGCTATAGCATGGTTAAAGTGTGCCTAAATTGACCCATGAACTGTGTCTGTGTGTGAACTAGCCACAGCAAAACATCAGTGCAAAGTGTGTGTGCTGCTTCCAATGTGTCCAAGAGTTGCAGTATCAAACAAGTCCTGCGCTTCTACATGATGCTAATTAAGAAATTAATTAAGGGTGATTTCTAAATAGTACTAATGCATGACACCCTGGTTAATCTGTGAATCATGGGTATTACATTCATAATTTCAAAAATTCAAACAGTGTCTTAGCAAAACCTTGTATTTCCAAAAAACTTAAAATAATAATATTTCTAGGCTACCATCTATCCAGTGGCTTGTATATATAATTTAGCTAGGGAACCACTAAATCCACCCATGCAAAGTGTGCAAAATTGCTGAACACATATTCTCCAGCCTCATGCACTAAAGAGCCCTCCAACTAGTTATCAAGCCCTTCGTGAGTAGGGTCATGCGTGTTAAAGCCAGGAAAAGCAGTGCACAGACTAAGACTGAGAACCACTGCAATGCACTCTACCTAAAACACTGAGGCTGAACATTTCAGGAACTCCGCTTCGTGGAGCTTCGTAATCATTGGCCTTGTAGAAGCATTTGTAGACGCCCTGGTCCGAAGCCCTTACTGACCTGATAATCAGGGAAAGGATGCCGTGTCTGATCGACTCTTTGGGCAGTAATGTCAGGTCCCTATTTTTTTTGGACATCTCGCCCGAGTCAAGCAGTAGGATTTCCTTGTCATCTTTAAACCACTGGATGTACATTTTCTCCCAGGGTTTATGTTTGGGGATTCTCCCAAAGCAGGGCAGCACGACTTCCCGACCCTCCAAAGTGGTGTTTGCCTCAGGATATGGTGGGGCTTCAGAGGAGAGTGAAAATCACACTGAATATCGTGTATGGCAGATTGTGATGACACATTAAATTCCTAAATCACTTTGAAGGCCAAGAGAAAGACTGTTTAAGTGCTGCAATTGAAAATTAAGTTACTCTGCCCACAAATGTGCTTTTTTGTAGGTTTATATGTCTTTATAAAATTGTGTTAAAAGAAGCACAATGCCGTCAAATTATTGCAGATCTACAAGATTTACAAACTGCATTTCGGCTGTCCAATGGATAAATCATGGGCTCCACATGTCTTCTGTACCAGATCAGATATCCATCTGGCCCTCCTTGTTTTTACTATACATTCAGCTTCTTCATGGCCACTTTTTGGGAATTGAAACCCATTAAAAATGTTATTTTTTACACTGTAAAATCACACAATTTAGGTTAAAATGCATTCTAAACTCAACACTCCAATTGAGTTTTAGTGTTTTCTTACAGATTATGCAATTTATCAATTTTTGGCCTGCGAGCAGTTTTACATTTATTTTATGGCCATATATTTATATATAATTTTTATGTATTCTTATATATTTTTTGCTATTTTGACTTGCCAAATATACACCTGTTCTTGTCATAAGTACCAATTATCTTTTCCTTTTGGGGGGGGGGATAAAATTTCAGTTTGTTTGCACAATGCTCTTGTAAGTAAACAACCTCAAAAATGGCCATTCTTAATGCTAGTGCAGCCAAAAATGGAATCTGAAATATGTAATTGATTAACAACACTGAATTGATGTTTCATGCACAAAACCATTATCTGACATCCTTAATGTCACACCTATGTCAAATTTGTGTCATTAATTTGCTCCATTGGAATGTAATACGCCATCATCCTCCCCTATTGGGAACTATGATGACTATATAAAACTGCTCGTTTGGCCAAAAACTCATAAATGTCATGATCTGGTAGAAACCACTAAAAACTAAATTTCTCAATTGTTGAGTTTAGAATTAAAGCATTTTAACCTAAATTGTATGATGAAACAATTGTGAGCCAAGCACCAGGGATTCATTTTTGTACTTTACATTAGCCATACTTACGTAGGATGGTGAGTGTAGCAGTAGATTGACTCCTCCTTCCCTGCCACAGACACTCGTATAGGTCTGTATCACTCATCATTACACTTTTTAGAGTCAAGGAGAAGTCCCCCTGCAAAGCTTTTGAAATTTGTAGCTGTATGCGCCCCTCATACCCCTGTCCAGCCATGAGTTGACCTTCCTGGAAGAAGGCCACAGTTTTTCCCATGGCCTCCCATCGCACATCCAGTTCCCCTCTGCTGGTGTCTGAGATGTTGCAGGGCAAGATCACTGTCCCCCCCAACTGCACTTCAAACCTGGTGATCTGAGGGAACGCTGCCAGGCAGGCTTTGTTGGGAGAAGAGATAACGTGCAGTGATAGGACTGAAATACAAATCTTAAGGATGCAGTGATTCTTAGCAGATATTGTATTCATTCGCCATTTAACCTGGATCAACTCACCTATCAGAACTGATGCTACAATCACTGTGTGACTGAGGACTCTCATGTTGCATGGAAATGTCTCGCAGAAATTCTCAGTGCAAGAAAAGAAGATGAAGAATGCTGTAAAACTGCAAAACAGCTCAAACTTAAAGGTACATTTGGATACAAAACTATGAACACCCACTGTCCAGAGTTTTTTCTAGTTTCAGTTAGTTGCACTTTGATGGTGTTCACAGTGGAACAGTGATGCACATGAGCCCACACGCCCACAAAGAATGGGAGTCATGCTGCATGTCTATATCAAATGATTTGAAATATATCTTTACTACGAGTGTTCATATTACACTGAGCACGTACAGCGTGTGGCCCAGACTCATTTCCAAAATATGAGGCCGGTCATCTAATCCCTCTGTAGGCTCATTCACATAGAAATACTCACAGCTTGAAGAGGCCCAGGCTGCTGTCATTTACATCAACATGCATTCGGTTAAGATTTAAAATCCATCAATTATTATTATTGATGTTGTTGCTTTTAATATTTTTCATTAATATTTTACAGTATGGTTAATTGTTCATTCCCTCCCATGTCTGCTTAGTCTATATCTTTTCAATATTTCTAATGTCTGAACAGCCATTCTGGTCATTTGCAATGTTTATTTCTTCAACAAATTACACCAATTATGTTTGCATTGAACGTAGCATGTATTTGCATAAAACGTTTGAAATGCCCAATTTCGGCAGTACAAATAAAAATAGATTAGATAGACAGACAGACATACAAACATGCGCAGTTAATACCGTGAAGACACCAGGGAGACACGTGTTGAAGCTGGTGGGCTGTTGTTCAGTCACTGTCCGGGTGTGAGTAACGCTGGTAGAAAGTAATGGAGCAGGAAGGTGCAGCTACTTACCGGAGGTCCTGAAGCAGTGTCTCCTGAATCAGCAGCCCAGAGTCTCTCCTGCCTGCTCAGACCGTCTGCTGTCTTCAGCTCTCATCCTACATCTCACCTTTCACTCTTATGCATTAAATTACCAATCAGGGGAACTGGGAACTTCTATAAGTGGTTGGTGGGCTGTAGATCTTTCAACTGTTAGACACAGATTGTGTATGATGGCTGATGATACTTACGAATGACAGCCTGCTATCAAATACATTGTAAAATTGGAAATGTACCTGAGCACGGCTGGTTTAGGTTTGGATCTACGTGCCCCTACATGCACTGGTTGTATTGATTTGGATCCCCCGACCCCCAACCCCACCCCACCCCCATGTCATGTGTGGCTGTACGCACGTGTATGATCAGCAGATCCGACTTATTAATATATGGCCGTGAAAATTAGCTCTCAGAAACAGTACCCGGGGGCAGCAGCAGAGCTACGCAAATTTCTCCGAAGCCTCGATGACTGCTCAAGCGGGCACCCTGCCCATATAGAGCAGACCCCCATTTCTACTGTAACGATTAACCCCTACTTTACACGAGCCCAACCTACCGCATGTTCAGGACGCGTGCATGCTGCATTACACTATATGGACAAAAGTATTGAGACAGACCTTATTATTCAGGGACCTTCCAGTAGAGGTGCTTCCAACATTGTAGACAAAGTTCGCGGAAAGCCAGTTTTTATTCCAACATGACTGTGCACCAGTACACGAAGTAAGGCCCATAAATACAAGGTTGGATGAGTTTGGTGTGAAAAAACGTGACGGCCCCACACAGCACTCTGACCTCAACCACATCCAACACCTTTAAGATAAACTAGAACAGAGATCGTGAGCCAGGTCTTCAGTACACTACGAAACCAAACACCTTAATTTTACCATAAATTGTTTCCTTAATTTCCAGGAAAGTAAGGAAATTAAGTGGAAAGGTGCACAGATTAAGTCAGATTAAGGGGTAAAACTGCTGAATTTTTCCCATATATGTAAAATTTGCCCCTTAAATAACTGAGCCTCCTGAAGAAAATGTCTTATGTTTAGGATTAAGGGGTTTCACACTCATACCTTAAATCCACTTTTAAGGTCAAATTAAGGGAACGGCTTACAAATGAATGGCCACTTAATTCAAATTCAGGTGTTTGAAATATTTTCAGGGGTAAATTAAGGTAGAATTAAGCATATTTTAAGTACATTGTGTTTCATAGTGGTACCTGACCTCATAAATGTTTTCCAGTATGGATGCGCACATATTTACACAGAAACACTCCAAAACCTTGTGCAGAGCCTTCCAAGAGTAGAAGCTGTTATTGCTACAAATGGGGGACCAACTCCATATTAAAATCTCTGTACCTGAATGCAGTGTCCAGTGACCATTTTTGTGCATCTGCATGATGGACTTGGGTTACATTAGATACATGTGATAAGGTTGAGCCTTAACAGGTCTAGCAATTAGCAATTAATTTAGATAACTTAAAGCATCTCTTTGTCGATAATAAACGCACCCAAGTACTCAACTAAAATAAGAACTTTCAGCCATTTCAGATGCAGACAACTAATTTATTTTTCCTAGGTACTGAATCACACATAGATGATTTTAGGAAATGATCTCCATACACTCCCTACCTTATCCTACCTCAGTGGATTTCAAACTGGGGGGCGCAAAGCAAGTACTGAGGCGGCGCGGGTGCTTGAAACCTGTTACTCTTATTACAATCAGCAGTTTATGGCAGTGCTCTTTTATAATAAAAAAAAAAGGTTGAGATTTGACCCTTATAATGGGTTGAGGTTTATATTCAGTACAATGTGTGAAATAAACTGCAATGGACTCTGATAACAAAATGTGTGTATCCCTTTTTTTAGGGTGTGTGTGAACCAAAAGGGGGGGCCCAGCAAAAATAGTTTGGGAACCAATGTCTTACCTAAAGTTAAGATCAGCAAAGACATGCCTGAGGACTTCAGTTTGCCTCTGCAGTTTTACACTGAAGCCACATATTCTAACCATTACCAGTGTATGCAAACCTGGACAGACAAAATTAAGGCTACGATAATAGCAAGTTTCTTTTACAGCTTTTGGTCTTATGAACTTAAGCATGAAGTTTACACAATGTTAACTTACATTGTAAGCCAACATTGATCTTATCGCTCCAAACTCCAAGATGCAAACTTGGGACTGGCATTGGTTAAGAGGGGAAGTAGTGTGCCTTATATTTTTCACTATGCTTTTGCCTGTTATATGAGGGAAGAATGTGTGGCTGTGAAAACAGAAAACCTCTCGCATTCCTCCATTCAACTTTTTGTCAGGTCAGTTGGACAGTGGCCCTCCACTGGAATTGCACACCCTGGTACTAGAAGGTCAGAAACAAACTCTACATTCAAAGTCGGAAAGACAGGAATCAAAGAGGACCACAGAGGAGTTAGATAAATAGATTTCAAGCTTTTACAGGGAAATGCTGAAATAGAGTAAGTAAGGAATAAAGGAGAAACTTTAAATCTTGGCTTTCACATAAACTATTTTTTTAACCTGACCTGTTAAGGAAAATAAAAAAGGAAACAATGACGCATCAAGCATTTAATTTAATACAATAAAATGACAAAAATAAAACATCAGGCTTCAGAGACACTTCAAAATATAAAGCTAGATTTTCTCCAATAACTTTCTCTTAACCAACACATGTCAACACATGTTTGCAGAGACAAAGCCAGGCAAAGCGTTCATCCAGAGTTTAGAAACTACCTTGTTAAAACTATTAGTCCTTCAAGTCAAGTGTTGATGACAAATCATAAAAAAACACTAAAGGCTGTAAAATATTTTACAGCTAAAACAAGTACCTGTATTTACAGATTGTGCTGTAAATGTCTTAATGTCATTCAGGCAAATATAGTGCAGAACACCAAGGGATGGTCAAATCTGGCCATACAGAAGGTGACCAATATTGTGTCAGGGTCATATTTTAAACAGATGTCTGACAAAAATATTTCTTATCCTCCAGATGTGTAGCACATATGTGGGGAGACCAGAATGGAGGCAGGTGGTTTCAGGAGCTCCAACTGTAGGAATAATCCCTCAGGTACAGCTGCCTGAGGGCCGACTTCCCCAACGTGGCCGGCTCGACCAGCTGCTCTACCGTGCTTTGCTGCAGACCACACCTGCTCAAGTCCTGCACTGCATTGTCCTGTAGAAGACAAATATTTGAGTGTAAATTACAGAACTCACAATTTGATTCAACTACACATCTTTCTGATATAATTTGGGATTATTCCCTAAAACAAAATCACTTTAATGACCTTGACCTAAGCGGTTTAAATTGTTCTTTGCTTAATCTTGCAGAGGAAACCATACAGATTATGGTTTGTTGAAGCTTTGTACCGCAATTTCAATTTCCTGACCCACCTACAATATAATGGCAACATACTGAACAAAACTAACTACACAGAACAGATTCTGTCAAATTCCAATTAACTTTTAACAATCGCAAACCACAAAGAAACTTGAAGGTTTCAGGAATGCAAATTGCATACAATAGCTTTAGTGAACTTTTAGGCTGATATAGAATACAAAAGGGAGAACATTATAAATAATTATTAAAACAAGTCTAATCATTCAGATATGTCTATATATCTCAGAAGTATATAGAGTCAGGGCTTTTGAGTGGCTGTCCAAGCGTTGGTTTAGGTGGATGTGGAGGCTGAAAAGGAGAAAACACGTGTTAACCCTCACTCTCCTAGCGTTGGCAGCATTGTGAGTGTAGTGAGTGGAATTGGACTCTAAATAACCCTCCCAAAGAACAAAGCACATTAGGAATTGACCCCAACATGTGTTGTTTTTCTGAAAACATTTTTAGCTAATGTGTGCTCTCTGTCAAGTTTTTCTAAACTTATCCACAAAAAGCTACTTTTTTGACAAGCTGATGAGTGCAATTTCTCATTGGTTTTAAATCATTAGCATTTTGTGCATTATCATTATGTGAAATGTCTCATCATGTGTAGTAGCACTACTTATATTACTAGCAGTGTGACTCTAAAACGTTGTTTACTAGTAGAAGTAATTGTGTATTAAGCTGAGTATATAGCACAGAGAACTTCCTTGGGACTTATATTTTGACGTTTACATTTTATACCGTTCTTGTCTTTGTGTCTGTGTGTCTGTTCATTTATAGTATAGGCAATTTCCTTCGGGATTAATAAAGTTCTGAGATTCTGATAAATATACGAAAAAAATTATTTGGTCAACAAATGCAAACCCTCTTGTGAAGTAATGCTTTATAGTAACATACCTGTTGATCAGATTCAGAAGTTTTGGTGACAGGTACATTTAGAACGGCACTCGGCTCATGTGTGTAAAGTGACACAGAGAAGAAACCTTTCTGCGCTGGTTTTAGGAGCTGTGTGAGTGCATGGAGCGAATGGGGCATGATGGGGCCAGTCACCTCCAGACTGCAAACATCTTGATAGCCTGTCCTCACCTGGGTCTTCACATTCACACTTCGTGCCTGTAGCAAAATGGCGAACACCAACACACTATAATGTAAAACTGTTGTATAAAAGGAACAGAACACTGAACAATTTTAATTGTCTATGGCAACCAAAATACACCAGTCCCAACATTTAAACTGAAAACTGAAACTGAATATTATATTACTAATAATTAGGCAGTAAGCACTCGGTTCATGATGGTCATGTGTTTGTCAAGCCAAAGGAACTGAGCAATTAGAGAACAAACACAACTACACAACTATGCTAGAATATCTTCAAAATGATATTCAGCAGTTAGTACCCAGAAAAAATGATCTAACACCAGACTACTGGTGATCTTGAGACAGATTAATGCGCGTTAAAGGCTCACTTGTGCACAAAGTCTAGCATGTCTTGTCTGATCCAAAAGTCCTAATGTAAGCACAAATTGCTATAAATGTTAATACTGGCCATGAAAGCAAGGAATCAGAACACGTTTTCGTGCTTGTCAGTCGAATTGTTGTGCCTTAGTTTCAAGATGGCGGCTACCGGAACATTCCCTGAAGGTACTGTCTTTATAATAAACTTTCAAATTTCTCAGTTTATTTCAGAATTGTAGAAATGAAGTGTGGACAACAATATTTTCTATACACTCATTCACTAAATGTGATGATTTTCACAGATTGACATACACTACCGAAAGCAATAGGGACAGTATGGTTCTATTGTTCCCTCGCATCATGAAACAAGAAATTGCTTATGATACAGATTGAACTTTGAATAACTGTGGTGCCATCATGGGCGCAATGAAGCGGAATAGGCAGAAGGCATCAAATCATGATTAATCATTTACAGAAAAAATAATTAGCTGCAGCTGGACTACACAACAAAGTCCAGTTGCCTGTATATCACCCAGACTGTCAGGTATCCAATATATTGGAATAGATGAGGTAAAACACATAACAGCTGCTTACCTTCAGTGTCTGCAGTGTTGCCCCTCTAAACGCACTGGGAGACAGAATTGTTGGAGGCAGTCCAGCCTGAGAGCCAGCTGCAGCCACCAGACTCTTACAATTAATAAGGAAGTTTATCAAATTGAAGGTGTTGGAGCCTTCCACCATCACCACGGATTCCGGCCTGTGGTCCAGCCGAACTTCGTTGTGCTCCTTACGCCTATGAAAAGAGGCGTTTTATGACCACGCATTAATGTAGGATCTTTTTTTTTTTTTTGCTTTATATTTATCAACCAACCGCAAGTAAAATAACAAAAGAGCCGTGTTAGATGTGACCCCTGAAGATCTAAAATAATACTAAAATAAAAACCAGTGTTACCATTAAAAAAATTACAAATATATACTACAAATGTATTTAATTTTAAATGTATGACATAAGGCCTGTCATAAAAATTTAACAAGCGAAACAGAAGGCTAAAGAAAATAAGTACATATTTGAAACGTTTTAACATACAGCTTGATTGAGATAGCATCAGGCTTCTTGATCTTGTCCTGTATTCCCATGTCTTGCAGCCAAGACAAACCACCATCATCTTCATCATCATAATCATCTTCATTGTCACTATGGTGGGAGGTTCTAGAGCCAGAAAAATATAGAACACTAAAATTGTGAAACAAATGTATCCATGTCATAAAACAGGACATGCAGTACAACATTCTAAAACTAAGTACTCACACAGCACTCCTCGATTGGTCATCATCAATTTGCTTAGAGCTGTCCTCTAGCTGAGAGGAGTAGCTCTCCTTGCCCTTCCTCTTCTCCTTCTCCTCCACTAGAGGGAGTGAGAACTCTATCCCTACACAAAACAAAGTCAATGAACTGATGTGCAATGCAAGATCCTAGCCAATAAACAACTTTCCAGTGCTATAAAAAAATACTTCTTCTTATTCTTAACTCAATAGGAAACAGCAAAAAATTAAAGACAAAAATAATTTCATATAAGCAAGTATACCGTCATGGCCACACAAAACAGTTTGCTTCTGCCCACGTCAATTAATAGCTGAAAACTCTCCTACTACATAATGGACTAGCAAATACAGTAAATATGCCAGCTAGAAGGAAGACTGTATTCTGTGGTAAGCTACAATTGGTCAGAAGTTAATAGCCTTACTTTCCTCCACCCAACATAATCCAAGGACACATTTTATAACTTCTACATTATTGTTATTATCTTCAGAATGCTACCTTTAAATAATTTATATGATCTTCAGTGTGTTTATAAAGGTGTTACAGCAATGATTAAACAATTATAAGGTTTGGTTTACATTATTTGATAGGACTGCAGCTCAAGGCAGACATCCAATTTTAATTCGGTTGCAACAGGACTAAGCTCTAAACTGAGGAACTACACAAAAAGTTCTTAAGTGTCTATCACTGTCTAGACATGCAAACAAGAAACATTCTATTCTAAGATAAACATTGGCATTTGGTGAGAAGTTTTTTTTGGTTTGTTTTACCATCAGCTCTCATTGCCTCACGTAGACCTCTAGTAGTGGGTGAAAGCAGTGCAGTGATGCCTTTCGCTCCACCAAGTCCTGCTGCTCTGAACAGCACTGTGAATTGGTAGGAACAGACGTAGAAGTACGGACAGAGTCTGGCTTTTAGCAGGCTGTACAAAGAGGTGAGGCTTACAGACCTGAAAATTGGGGAAAGAACATTCTGTTACTATTCATACACAAAGATTTTAAAGCGATTAAAAAAAGAAGACAATATAGAATTTATCATGCAGGTAAGCTGAGTATTTAATGTTTCCAACAACTTTACTGCTACAGATAAATAAATAAACACATACATTATACATCATGTAGTTTTGCATGTACTGCAACATACACACATTTATCCATCACTCACCATTCACTCATTAGGCTTTGCTGAAGTGCAGCGTCTTGTGCCCATGGTGTGTTCTTGCCAGCAAACTTGCGCTCGGCTCCAATCCTAGGGAATAGAGACAGCCAGGGCAACGAAGGGTGCTGCCAATATTGCAGACTTTGCTGGAAAGCACAGCGGAGCTCGGTACAGCTACGAGGTTCCTGGACAAGGAAAGGTGCAGATAAAGAAAATAAAGGAGAGAGAAACTGTGTCAACTGGTCACTGCAACATCAAGCAATACAACATCTGCATCACTTTTATTATAAGACAAACAGAACCCAAATAACGTTCTCAAACAAATAGATGGAAATGGAGTATGAGATTATAAGCACAGTTTGTTGAGTGTATTGTTAATTTCGTCAGACGAGACGAGACGAAATATGTCCGTCAACGACCTTTTTTCCATGACTAAGACGAGACGATGACGAGACGGCAACAGTGTCCAAGGATGCTGACTAAGACTAAATTAACATGCATTATTGTTGACGAAAAAAGACGAGACTAAAAGGTTTTTTTTATAAAATAAAAACTAAGATAAAATGTCTCCTCAATTTCGTCTACAATCGTCTCTACTTTTTCCATCACGAATGAGTTCCTGCTGCTGCTGCCTACCTGGGATGCAACATGAAGCTACATGGAGCAACAAGACAGTAGCAAACACCAGAGATTTCTGCCAGACGAAATGCAAGGTAGAAGGAAGAGGCTCAATATTTGGTCGCATTTTACTTACAATGACATTGAAAAAAAGTCAGAATGTGTCATTATAACTGACG
>JBBMFX010439016.1:0-17463 GCA_037832545.1 Rhabdalestes septentrionalis
GAGAGAGAGAGAGAGAGAGAGAGAGAGAGAGAGAGAGAGAGAGAGAGAGAGAGAGAGAGAGAGAGAGAGAAACAGACTGTCACCAGACCAGCACAGGAAAGAACCATATGACCTCTGGGGGTCTCCAGAGACATCTCCCACACATACACACACACTTACACACAAACACACACACACACACACACACACACACACACACACACAAACACACACACAGCTGTTTAGTGACCAGTCTCTGACGTCCAAACAAATGCTGCGTCCATGCAGAAAAAAAGAGATATTTCTCACACATGCATCACTTTTAGGAGGAGCCGAAATGATGAGCGCGCTTCAAACAAAACCGCCATTAATATGTGCGTATGTGCCAAATTTCAGAATGTTTTCAATAACGCGCATAAAACAGACACATATAAAACTCCACCAGCTTCAAATAATTAGTCAGAACCTGTAAAGAATCCAGAATATTCCAGCCCTGAGGAAGCTGTAGAACAACAAAGGTCCTTTAAAGCTATTGATAACCCTTTCTGGATTGTTTGTTTTCTGTTTAAAAAAGTATTTAAGCAGCAAGTGAACAGTTCTCAAAGCTGGTGTGTTGGAAGAAGAAAAAAGGAGAGTGTGAGGATCGGTGGGATTTTGATGTAGGTGACTTTGATTGCTAGAAGACTGGGTCTGAGCATCTCCAACACGGCTACCTGATATTGTGTAGGTCCCCCTCAAGCCACCTAAGCATGTCACCCATTGAGGCACGGACTCCACAAGGCCTCTGAAGTACATTAAAGTCCACTTGCTTTCTGGGTTTCAGCAAGGTCTCTTACTTCCAGTAAAGGGTATACTTAAAACATTTTCTACAACACCATGCTTCCAACTTTGTTTGAGGAAGAAAATTTGCTATTCCTGTCCTCCAATGCAAAAATCGAGCACCATAAAGACATGTTTGGATGAATTTCATTTGGAAGATCTTGCCCGGTCGCACTGAGCTCTGACCGAAACCCATCCCAACATCATGACCCGGTTTAATATAAGAAATCCGGTCATTTTTTCAAAATAAAACATCGTTTAGTCTCTGATAGTAAATTTTTCCGTGCAGCCCGCGGACCGGTACCACGTGACCCATGGCCGGGTACCGGAATGTCATGTCATTAAAGTTCCTGTTGGTGTAGTGGTCAGGCATCTCAATACTTTTGCCCTTATAGTGTATCTTGCAGAAAGGCAGATCCTCTTCAGAATCTTTATGTAAACCTGGACATTACTAGATAATACTAGACCCAAGGTTCTGTTGTTACATGAGACATAAATACAGCTTTTTAGAGGCAAACATTGAAGTCTTGCTATCCCTACACACAAGACAAACCCAATCCAGACTGGTCTCATTCTCAGTTCCCAGCTGAGGGAATGAGTGGCTAAAGACAGCAGAATCCCCTTCAAAATCCTCCTGAATCTTTTCTGAGAGCATCTTCTGATGCACTATTCTCTACATAAACATTTAGTTCTTAGAACTCTCCTCTGGTTCTCCCGCTATCCTAAAACTTCAATGTTTTCTCAAATTTGAAGTCGATTTTGAAAAAAACATCTGAATGTAATTTAGTTATTGTGGAGGACCTCTGATATTTTAGAGCTATTTTTTCTCAAACAGACCTGGGAGCCTTTATAACCTCATGTACTCTTCAATCTTCCAGCTGGACATTGATACAAAACATAAAAAGCCACACATAGTTCAAAGACCACAGAATCAAGCTTTTTTTATGTGGGTATCCCAGTCCCCTTGCCTAAAACCCCAACGAAAACCTGTAAGGTGAGCTGAATAGGGAAGTGCAAAAGGCCTTGGAGGAACTACAGTACCTACAGTAATAACTGCTGACTCCTCTCAGTTACATTTCAGTTGAGTTCGTGAGACTTAGGTCCTTCTTCTTCTGTTTGTCCCATTTGGAAAAATAGAATTGCACCAGTAGAAAGGAAAGCTTCAGGAAATCAGCATTTACCCGGAGGAGCTGCCTCCGTCAGTGATTTATGAAACTCTAGGGGAACTTAAGCTTTTCCCAGCATTTACGCAGACGAGTGATACCATGCTAAACCCTCTCATTAAAGAAGCCATGAGCTGTTATCCATAGGGAATTTGAGAATTATACCAAGATGTATCAACACAGTAAAATATGTTTATCAGCACATTTATCCAATTCATGGCCTTTATATGTCCCCCAGAACTGTGTATCTATCAAAAGCAGACGTATACCTCAGTAGAAATAAATAAGCTAAATATTTGCCATAGCACAGTCAAAAGTAGTTATATTTGTAGAAAATTGATCAAATGATATACCATAAATTCCGGACTACAAAGCGCACCTGGTTAAAAGCCGCATGCTCTAATTTTAGAAAGAAAATCCATTTTGTACTTGTGCAAGCCGCACCGGATCATAAGCTGCATAGTAACATGAGATATCTACACAGATTTTTACAGTAACATAAACAAATACATGTTGCACATGGTTTTATTTTTCGAACGGTGTGTGTAACACGGCTACCTTTAAGTATACGTACGTATCAGTAACACACAACGTTTTTGGTATCATGAAAAAAAAACATGCATTAGCTGCACGTATTATTAGCCCCACTGTTCAATATTTGGGAAAAAGAAGCGGGTTATAGTCCAGAATTTACAGTAATAATATTTGTAGTAAAGTTGCAGTATTAGTAGAAGGCATGTAAGCTTGAAACATTGTAATACTTGTAGTAAAGCTATATTATTTGCTCAAAGTTCGGATATATGTTGTAACTTTGTACTATTTGTTGTAAAGTGTTGTAAAAGTGTTGTGTTATATGAAGTGGAAATACATTTTTTGCATACAGGTAGTTTTTGTAGTAGATTTCTATTTAGATTCAGTTGGCATTACTGAGCTCAATTCATTAAATTAAAAAACATTTACACACAAAACTCACTGAGCAGTTCATTATATTTCAACAGATCAATATACTTGCATCAGTAATGAGGAACAATAAAACAAATAAAATATGTTAGTAGTAATATATTTAGAAACTGTGTAATGTTTGTAGAAATGCAATATTAGTATGTGTAGGAATCAGTCAAAATGTGTTGTATTCTTGTAATATTTGTAGTAAAGTTGCAATACATGTAATAAAATTATATTTGTGGGATAATATAATCTGAAAGAACTACAATTAATGCTTCCAATATTTGTAATAACTTGTGAAACAGTTTTTGCAGATATGTGGCTTTTGAGATGCTGTTGACTTATCTGTTGGAACATTGTAGAATTATTCATAATGTTGTATTGTTTGTAGTAAAGTCGTAATATTTAAAAGATGTAATGCGTGTAGAAAAGTAATCATATTTGAAAATTTGTAGTAAATTAATTGTTGTGAAGATTTATTGTTTCTTGGAGCCAAAATATTTGAAGAAATGTAATATCTGAAATAAATGTTGCCAACAATCTCTTCCCATAGCTCACAACACAGCGTCATTAGCAATGTGAACAAATCTAAAGAGATGCTTGTTGACTTCAGGAAGGTATGGCATGTTCACCCTCAGCTGAACATCAACAGCTCCACTGTGGAGGCTGTCACAGAGAACCTCACAAACACTTTAATTCCATTACCCAGAAAGCCCAGCAGCATTTCTACTTTCATGTGGAGACTGACAAGAGCCCATCGTACACAGACTTTGGAGAGCAGCTGCATCACTCTCAGGTTTGGGGAATGCACCGCCTTGGACTGCAAGACTCTACAGCAGCTAGAGAGGACAGCCAAAAAGGTCACTGTCTTCCCTCCGTCATCACATTCTTCATCTACACAGCCACCAGGGATGAGTGTGTGACACAACTCACCCCTTCCACATCCTCTTCCCCTTCCATCCAACTGGAAGGCCCTGTAGCATTTGGGCCTTCTCTGCCAGGACAGAAAATAGTTTCTTCACTAGGACAACAGACCCCTGACCCAGAACTGCACATATATGCACAATATTTTTTTACCTATAAACAATAATCACCCCTAATAACACCTAATATATTTAAACAATAACTAAAACTACACTGTGGAAAATGAGCAAATGTTCTCTTCATTATTCCATGTTTGTAGAATATATTTAATTCAGTTGGAGCATATTTCATTGCTGTGAGGTCCCTACTGTTATTGTACATTGTTATTTTAGTTATTACAGTTGCTACATTGTTAAAATGTGTTACAGTTTATGAGGCCAAAACCATTTGACTGCTACTGTACAGTAATCCATCAGGAGGTCTTTGGTATCCCCAGCTCTGTTACAATACAGGCTTGACTAACTAGGGAGTTTGGGAATCATTCTGTGTTCATAGATCTCTTCAAGGTTTTCATTCGAGAATCAGTGACCTTTTATTTTTAATAGAATGCAAATGTGTAGAGTTTAAGAAAGTGCAAGAATAAAATCCTACACTTGAATGTTAGATCTATTTCAGTCTTGCCAAAGTGTCTCTAAAAATTGCAATCAAACACACCACAATGACAATGGGCAGCATGGTAAGGGTTCAACAACTATTTGCTAGTAATCAAGTGACACAAAATGTACTAGTCATCATTACCAAAACAAACCAAAGGATGCTAGAGCAGCTAGAGAGGTTTGTGATCCTACTTCTCTCTGTCACAGACATCTACACCATACTCTGCATCCACAAAGCCCGCAGCTTTTGTTTGACCCCACTCACCCCCTCCTCCCCTTTCTCCAACCGATAGGTTCTGTAGCATTTGGGCCTTCTCTGCCAGGACAGAAAACGGTTTCTTCACAAGGCGACCAAACTCCTGACCCAGAACTGCACATTTATACATATAAATTGTTTACCTATAAACTATAATCACAACCAAACTGCCACAGCACCCACATAAACAAGTCCCATCATGACATTCTCTTTATTTATATAGTGTTACATTTTGTCTCCTTTATTAGTGTTGCATTAGATGCATGGTCTTGAAGGAACATTGTTGCTTTTCACTCTAAACTTGTGTTGATGGTTGAAATGACAATAAACACCTACTTGGTCTTTCTAAAACATAGTAAAGTTGTAATACTACTCTTTCCCCTTTTTCAAATCCAAACTGAACTCCAGCAGACCGTAATTGAATTTACAGCGGAGGCCCAGCGCTGAGTTATTAAAGTCCTGGAGAAAAGCCATGCTGGCTCCATTCCAAACAGAGAGATTACACATTGACCAAGATTCAGTATGAGTTTGGGAAAAAATGTTTGAGTGTGAGTGAGTGTCCTTGGACATCTGTTTGTGTGTTTGTGTGTGTGTGTGTGTGTTGGGGGGCTCAGATGCAGCTGTACTGTGGTTCCACTAAACCCCAAACCTGGAATGCTAAGAGTGTGTAAAGCTGCTGCAAATAGAGACTACCTTCACGAACTTCAATGAGAAAGATTGATTTGACTCTTTTTTGGTCACTACATTATTGCATGTTTGTAGAATATATTTAATTCCATTGAAGCATATTTCCATTCTGTGAAGTCCCTACTGGTATTGTACATTGTTTTGTTAGTTGTTACGTTTGGTACTTTGTTGAAATTTGTTACAGTTTGTGCGGCTAAAATGATCTGACTGCTACTGTACAGTAATCCATCAGGATGTGTCCCCAGCTCTGTTACAATATAAGGTCGACTTACAAGGACACATCTGTTTGGGAATCAGGCTGTGTTTGTAGTTCTCTTCAAGGTTTTCATTCGAGAATCAGTGACCTTGTCTTTGTAACAGAACGCAAATGTGTACAGTGTAAAAGAAAGTGCAAGGCTAAAAATTCTACTCACGTATGTTGGAAACATTTCCCGAAAAAAGCCAGTCTAGCCAAGGTGCTCATATACCAAAGGGGACCTACTTTGGACAGCATTTAGCACTCCAAAAAAACCTAAGAAACAAAGAAGTGCTGTTTTTTCTCCCTCAAATGCATGTACATCTAAATTCTTTTTTATGAATTCATTTTAGTCTAAAAGCTTTTTGCAAATCTGGTGTGAAAACTCTTAAGCATCAGGCTTTGGACACAAGTTTCCATGTGGTAGATTTTAGAGACGATAAAAAACACTAAAACACACCAGAGGATTAACTTGTGGCATGTTGTGGAAATGCCATTCTTTGGTTCACTGTTGCCAATGGGTAGCATGGTAAAAGATCAACAACTATTTGCTAGTCTTCTAGCGACACATCTCAGAGAAACTAAAACTGGATCCAGCTGCCTTGTCCAATGAGAAAATATGGTTGTTTATCACGATAAATACTACTAGCAACCAATTCCATCACATACATCAATGAGCCTTTCAAAGTGAGCCACAGGCCTTCTGGAAGTCCTACATACATCACTGGCCATGAGGAGTGGTGGCAGCTGGCCATGAGTAACCTTTTTGTCAGATGGTAAACAGTGTCAGCTCGTCATGACTTATTACTGAAGGAGTCATTCTAGAAATGCAACGCACAAGGTCAAATATGCATTAATCTTTTACACACTTCTGACGTCTATATCAAAAATGGTCAATATGTTAATGTGAATTGCCAACAGCTTAGCACTAACATACATTTAGAATCCCATAGTAGATTACGCATTATCACAGGTATGAGTTGTTTGACTGTGTTTTAATATTTACGCCCTCAAGCTGAAAGCTTAGACGTAAAATTCAGCGTGCACTTCTGTTCCACAGTGGTCTTTCCGAATAAAGCAGCACCTGTGTGGTTTTTCATATGACAGCATTAAAAATCCAAGCATGGTTTAAAGGTCAGAGCGTCCTCATCTGTATCGATTGAGTTTTACAATAGAGAACTTTGTGATCAATCTCTATTATCCACTAATAGACCTGAGGAAATGGCTCTGTACTCCCCCATGCTTATCATATGGAGAGATTAGTGGTGACCCACAGCACTTATGTCGGGATGCATTCGCTCCCACCCTCTCTCACTCTCTCTCTCACTCTCTCTTTCTCTCTCTCTCCTTGTATCCTTGGCACTCGGCCGTTTTCCCATGATAGCAAAGGTCAGGGAGAGGTTGCGCCTGTATCTGTTAAACAGCTTCGGGCGAAAATGAAATGAGACATGCCACAAGAGCAAAACACAGGGATACCCTTACTGACACCATGGAGACAGTAAACCACATGAGGGATTTGGGAGCCGAGGCTCTGTCATTCATATGATGGACCAACAGGGGTGTTCGCCATTGCTATTTCCAAAATGGCAGCTTATATTTCTGTGCGCCACTGACAGGCCGGCCAGACTGTGATCCGGCTGATATTACATAACTCCAGCTGCAGAGGAGCTGGAGTCTTACGCATTTTGAGGATGGTCTGGGACAAAGCTGTTTAACCCTTTCTCCAACATGTTTTTCACCATGCAGTGATTAAGGCTGAGTTCGTGACCCATGTATGTTCTCAGACTAAATATTTAGACATTTCCAGAGATGCATTAAGAGTCAGGGTTTTTCTTTCCTTTTAGAAGATAGGCAGCATGAAAGATGGAGGACAAAATCATGGTGGCATCATGCTCGGCTTGTAAAGACCACCACTTCGGGATGTCTAACCATGGTTTGAGAACACCTTGCATTCATTTTTTAAAGTAAATTTGATTTTCAGTTTTTATTGATGGAAGGATAGACAGTGTTTCTGTTGAGGAAGAGGGCAGGAGAGACTTAAAGTCCAGTTGTATTCAATACTGAGACTAAATGTGAAGATTCAATTCCTGACCCAAGTCTGATGGGGCCCATAGTTTCAGGTCAGATTGGAATGATGTTTATAATTAGGCTTGAGTTGGGTTCCAATTCGTTTTCGAATATTTTCTCTCCCTCTCTCTAAATCTTGTGTTCTTTATTTCCACTTTTTCTCCTACTGTCAGATGCAATTGGAATTCATCTGGGACTTTGAGGAGTGGGTAAATACATACCTCACCCAAACCACAGGATGTGTTGACATCTCTCCAGATCACAGCAGATATTTATGCAATTTTGTAAAATTCCTTCAAAGTGTGTCTCCAAGTAGCAGCAGTAGAAATGCTAGCGCAGGGAGTTTGGAGAGCGGATGCTAATTCCTGTTAGCAATTCTTCCAAAACATATTGATAACAACACAGTTTGCATATTACTGTTTTGTAAAACACAACTTTATCCCAGTAGGGCATCCTCAGACAGTTAGTTTCGAAGGAAAGCTCTGAAAAATCATTTATGTATTAATCCTCCAGAAGCAGGTTTGGGTTTTAATTTAGCAGCCAGATCATATTGAAATGGGTTTAGGCTTCAAATCTCTATCCGTGAAGACATCTAGTCTGTACCACTGGTTTTGTAAGACACCTGAAGTCACAAGAAACAGATGAAGACGTCATGCGCCAAACAAGTCAGTGTAAATGTGGGAGCATTTTGGTTTTGTTGGTGCTGCTAGTTAAGGACACTGAGTTGACGTGTTGTGTTTCATAGACTGTGAGGGGCTGAAAGATTTCGAAAAATTAGAAGCTGTTCCTAAACGTGTGATGCCAGTGTGCTCTATCAGTGGATGTGATCTCTCCTTGTGGATGACCCTGGACGAGACTGTTGAGTCAGAACCTCGCTAAGGCCACAGTCTTGTCTGACCTTTTCGGTGTTTGAGTTCTGGTGTTTCCAGAGCAGGTCGGCTGGCACCACACAAATACACGGTCTGTTCGCGGACACTTTTCCTGCTGTTCAGTCTTTCGGGATTATTCGTGATGGGAACCATATGCTGGGGCAACTTGGCCTGTTCCTGTCTCTCTCTCTCCCTCTCTCTCTCTCTGTCACTCACTCTCTCCTTCTCATTCGCTTTCTCTTTTCCTTTTTCCATTCTCCACTTTAATTTCAGGCAAGGGTCCAGTTCCATGCGTACACATCCACGCCCCCCCTCAGCCCCTCTCATAATTAAGATTGCATTGCGGCCGTTTTTGTTTGTTTTTCACGAATGACGCCTTTCTGCGACAGATGACGCACCAGATGATGCGAATGCATGCAGTGTCCCGGCCCAGACAGAAAGCTCCCGGGTGGGTGGAACACCCAGGCCTCCGCATCTGTGGATCTGCGCAAATTAAAGTGACATACTCACGCTAACTGTTGCTCATGTGACACACCTGGCAGGCCGTGCTGAGAGTCTACAGAGGAGCTAGCAGCTCGGTCCTCTCCAAGGAGGAAATGTGTATTTATTACTGGAATAGCGGCGGAAATGAGAAAGTGCTAGGATACATGCTCATAACAATAATCTCCAGTGGCATTAGATAACCTTGGTGTGCTGGAGCAAAATATTAATATTTGATTTAAAAAGATTTTTTAATGTAATACCATTGGTGTGTTACTGTTACGGTTGTGCAAACCCATAAAACCTCTTCAAACAACGCAGTTTTCATAGTTTTTCCTCATTTTTGTAAATGTGAATATTAAAAATAAAGGGGATTCTACTGATTTTTCCAATGATTTCAAAATTCAGCTTTGAACATGTAAACAGACATTCACAGAGGTTTGATGTGAAATGTTGATGTCAAAACAGTCCTTTTTAAAAATGCATTAATTGTGGAGTATTTGATAGGATTTTATTTTCCATAATTTTACCATATTAATTATTATAATAACATTCTCAAGCCTGTCACATTAAATGTCTATTAATAGGAATGAGGGTTTAAAAAGTCCTCAAGATGATAAAAAATTACCTAAATTAAGAATGTAAAATATTTTATTTATGATGGAGCTTATTGCTGTCTGTTTAACTGAAGTAAAGAGTTAAAACAAAACGATTAATTTCATTTATTAATTTAATGGCTGTTATTGATAATGATTTATAAATCAACGCATTTTACCTTAAGTGGGAACGCTCCGTTTGGGTGGTCCACTGTGGATGCATGGTAGGTTTTCACCTTGTCTAAACAGTTGATAAACCTAAACCTGTACTGCTGATAATCCACTGAATCAATCTAAAGAGGACTTTCAACATAAAGTGTGATCAAATTTCCTGAAGACAGAAACAGTTCAAATAAACAAACATTACTCTGTGCTGTCCACTAAAGGTGCACCCATTAGAAGTTACAACTATTCACTGGAAACCAATTTAAAGAATCAATTTTCTGGTGTCTTTTAATTATTTAATTATAATTATAATCCCTTTTTTTCAACAGTCATTTCAGCGCCCCCTCCCCCTCCGTGACCTCCCTCACATTACACCCTTAAAATATGCTCCTGGTTGCGTGTCCCTTTTGACGAGCTAAATGCAGTTTTCCCACCCTGACCCCACTAAATGTTGGATAGCCATGTTTTATATGGTGCCCCTTTCCACACTGGACCCCCACCAGCCCGATACATTCAGCCTTTTCTCTCTTCCTCTCTCCTTTTATTTCTCCATCTCTTTGTCCTCATCTTTCTTTCCTGAAAAAAAAGGGAGATGGTAAACCGCGCCCCAGTTTGGGGAGAGTCCGTACCAGTTCTTTTGAAGTGCATGCCTTTCTCAGCAGGTGTGTCACTCTGATTTACGCAGGACCGCTCACACTCTGGGAGCGAAGGAGGCCTCCGCTGGTGCTGGGACGTCCTCTGACATCTTCTCTCCAGCTCTCCAGCATCTCCAGACCAAAGCATTTGTGTCTACGGTCTAATGTAGGCCACTCTGCAGCTGGACCGGGCCAGCGGGCCTCGAGCCATCCTGCAGCAGGACATGCCAATTTCCGCATGATGCTGAACACTGGCCAAGGTGTGGTTCTGATTTCCTTTTACAGAGATCATGTGGCGTTTCTCACCGCCCCGCAGACAGCCGAGGCAGCGAGAGCAGACAGCGAGGCTTCAAGGCTCAGTGTCACAGGGATTTCTGTACACACCAGAAAGAAATATATTCTGTACACAAATCTTTCACAAATGGGAGGGAAATTATGGTCAGAAACACCACAACAGCATCGATTCTTTGGAGAGATGCCTTTAAAAAAAAACTAACAGTGCAGGCTTCCCAAATTTAAGGGATATTTTAAGGGAAGTTTCTTTAAAGATCTGTTTATTTAGATGTTCAAGTGTGTGAATCGAATCTCCACATACTGTAATACCACATATTAAACATAGTAATGCGAAAACCATCTAGGTGTGTGATCTGATGGGTCTTGGTAGAATCTTCCAGCAGTTCTTAAGCAATTTCCTCTGGGATCAGTGATGTTTTCTGACTCTGATCCTGATTGATTCAAAGTTCACTACTGTGATTAATTTTGTGTTTTGTTGTGGACCACAAAGCACAGATGTACATTGCTCTGGATAAAAGCAACTGCCAAATTTTGCAAACGTAAAGATGGCCCCATTAAGGCACTTACAGTACATTTACTACAATGGCAAGTATATTGTGGTCCAAAAGTGGCCCAGTTGTAACAAAAGGTTGCATTTGCCCACTTGCCTTGCCATGAGACCATTTCCCACCAGGGGACATGTGATACAATCCTTTATTCCTTAATTGAATCTAATTTCCTTATCGCTCCCCATCTGTTCTGGAATAGAATGAATGCTGTGGTCTCTTAGCCCCATTTGCGTGTAAACAGATCATTTAGCACTTTGCAACCATTTAGCAAGCTACTAAACTCTGTGTGGTCATTTGGCTTCAGAGAGTTTCAAAATGTATTTGGCAGCCCCTCTATTGTACACTGGTCTCCATTCGAACAACAGATTCAATTACGAACCAATTATTCTGTTCTTTATCAGCTGAATGTGGAATATTCACAATTGGAGGGTATTAAACCCAGCTCAGTGGTCCCTCTGGCACCAAGAACCACTGGGTTAACAGCCATCACAAGGTACTCTGGGTTTACTAAGACAAACTAAGAGACTTTCTGAGACTTTTCCAAAGGGCTTTTTCATCCAAAGCCATTTAAGAAAGGATAATTAGATGCACTGACATGGTCTGGCACGAGACACTCCATCAGGGAATCTGAGGGAATATTTAAAAAGCCCTGTCACAATCCAGCATCGCTAAAAAGGCAATTGCCTCACGGTTTTTACTGTCGTCAAACATGCCCCCTCTGCATGTGACCTTGAGGTTAGATGCTGGAGAATCCCCATGTGGAGTCCATCTCACAGAAGAACAGCTGCTTCCCGTCTGCGGGATCAGCCTCCTGCAGCAACCCCCAGCGCTGGCCTGCCCTCAAACTGTAAATCAGTGGTTCTCAGCTTCAGTCCGAGACACCCACTGTGACCCCCCCAAATACATGCTCAAACTCTTGAAAGGCTTCATAAGTAGCTGCTGAGTTTGATCAGGTGTGTTGGAGGTGGAAATACGTCAGTAAGTCTTCATCCCAATCCTGGGAACCAGGATTTTTCCTCACAATTGCTTTATACTTTAGAAAGTTAAATGACAATCTGACATTTTGACCATTGCTGCGTGTGTTGTGAACATGTAGACTCACTCCTTACAGTGGTGCTGCAGAAGTCCCTTCAGTCTGAAGCCCCCTTCTGATGCATTTTGAAAGAACTTGGAAGAAACATTTAAAAATGATTTCTTAGATACTGCCATAACTATTTGATCAATGCAGAAGGAAGAAACTGAGAAAATTACTCAAACGGCAGAGAGGATTTAACAGGGGAGGAGGACAACAGGCTAAAAGCCAAAGTTAGCAAGGATTCTACCTTCCAAGGTAGCAACCTGTTTGCTAGTCATTGTACCTCAGCTCTGTCAGACTGAAATGGTGAAACACAAATCAGTGCTTGGGTTGAATACTTACAAACATACTCCTACGTGTTTTAGTTTATTTGTGCTCCTGGGGATTTTGTGCATGTACATCACAGTACCATCTACATTTTTAAACAACCTGTTACTCTATATATTATGACCAGTGTCCTGAAGAAGGCATGATTGTGTTGATGAGCTGATTTTGGTCTGCTAGAACAAGAAAAGCACAACAAAAAAATCTAAATGAAAACAAACAAGGCCTCCAAAACCCACGACCCCACACACAGCTTGTTAACCATAGTCTCATGGGATAACTCATTACAAGGACGAACTGGTGTTGAATCACTAGTTTTGTTTGCACCAGTGGCGATGGATGAACCGAGGATGTATCCTGTCTCAATGGGGACAGTTCTGTTTCAGGACAAATTACAGGCGTCGACTGAGCAGCGTGTGTCTGTTTGTTACCGCAGGAATTGCGTGATGTTGGTGATGCTGGCCTGCTCATTCCCCAGACACGAACAGCATGGAGTTTGGGGTGTAGCTGTGGTAAGGGTGTTGCAACAAAGTGATCCTCACTAACATACATCAGCATAGTTCCTGACCTCAATTCTCCGCCCTGGCCACTGACCAGCTGCCTAAGATAACACTGCCCCCTACTGTCCCACAGAGCAACTGCACCTGGTGCTTTGGGAATTCTACCCAGAAGGGTTAAGGGGTTACTTTGGGAGTAAGGAAGTAAGAAGAATGTTGGAACAATATAAATGTGGGAGCAATATGCACATTTGAGGTGCCCTTGCTTTACAGGTTCAAAATTAATCACCTTACCGGCTTCCCTCTATTTTTCTATATGATGGATAGTGAACATCATTGACCAGACACTATTTTTAGGGTGGATCATTCTCAGCACAACAGTGACACTGACAAAGTACTGGCAAGGTGATGAGTGTGGCAATGGAACAGGTGTAACAGGTGATGTTCCATGGTTGTGTTTACACACGTTATATAATTTCAGAAACTCTTCCCTTGTAGCTTCACCTTGCTTGTGTACAGTAGCTTTTCGATTCAGAATTTGTCTTAGCTACTCTTTAGCCCCTCTTTAGTGTTCAGTATCTAATCAAAGGATCACTTTTGGCTGGACATTTTTGGTTTGAATTATATTCTTACCCCTGGAGTGATACTGGGGTGTGTAACAAGGTATGGAAAACTCTTACTACTTGAACAACAATTGGATGAAAAGACCAAACCCACATCAGTCAGAGCTGACCAAGCTACCTTGTTTAAGATTACACAAGGAAGGTGAACCTAGAAATCTGGCAACTCAGTGTATCAACTATCATTGGATAAAAATACATTTATAGTAATGTTAGTGCAGGTGGTGTGTTCTGAACAATGGTGCACCATCTATTAGCAGCTGATAAATGGTTACATTTGATCACTATGATTGTAAATGGCCAAAAATATGCTACTCTCAAACAAAGCACAGTTATTTAATGATTGTCCCACATGTTAAACATGGGATTCAATTCTACAATTACAGTTGTCTTTGGGTAGGTTTCTCATATCAAATAGTTAAAATGATTTTACAAATATCTTACTAAAACTCAATCCATCATCTTCCAGCGTGTTGACTCAATTTGAACACGTACTACTCCCTTCTCTTCACTTCACTTTCCCTTGCTTTCCCATTATGCCCTGCATCTGTATCTGATTAATGCATCTTGCTCCAAAGGGTACGTGTGGCCAGGCTCATTTTGTGCTGATAATGAGACACAGAGCCTCTGTATACAACTCTTGTGCCACTTGGCCAAGTCGTTCAGCAGGGACTGAATGGCTCCTGTTGTCAAAAAGGCACCTAGTGTCCAAATCGGCCTCCGCTGTCCGGCTACAGTGGCTCGCACACGCTCATACACACGTACGATGTACGTGAGCCTCAGAGTAAAGTAGCAAGTGTAACAAGGTCATTTATGACTATTCAGAGACATTAACGACCAGGTGACAATGTGGAACAATGTTGACCCATAATCTCTCATTTACTCCAACAACTGGTAGATTAGCTGGAATTAGGTGATCATTGTAAGCAATGAATCTTAGCCAATGCAGGTTCCTTTTGGTCAAGCAAACCAGAAGAGTATGGGATGTCTTGCTCCCCAACACGAAGGGCAACCCAATTCCTAGACTCAGGAATGGAAGGACCAGTAGAGATTATGGCAAAAGTTGGGTAAATCCGGCATGCTAATCTAATTGAACAAAAAAGCAAGAGATCCACCACTCAGAGAAGACCAGGCTGTAGGCAATCACACTTTAGAAACAGTTGTCCAGTAGAACAGATTCCAGTCTATCAAAGTGAACCAGACTCCAGTCCTTTAAAGTAGACCAGACTCCAGTCCAACAAATTAGACCAGACTCCAGTCTATCAAAGTAGACCAGACTCCAATCTATAAAAAAGTAGACCAGACTCCAGTCCATCATAGTAGACCAGATTGCAGTCCATCAACGTAGATCAGACTCCAGTCAATCAATGAAGTAGACCATACCCTAATCCAGTAGTGTAGACCAGACACTAGTCCAGCAAAGAAGACCACTGTTCAGCTGATCACAGCAGAGTAGACTCTTGTGAAATATGGACTCATACAAGTACAGAAGACTAGTTAAACACTGCAGACAGCATATCTTGCACTCTCTTGCATTTCTGAGAAACCTTCCTTTCATTACAGCTCTTTGGAAACAGTTCCTCCATGTACACCCTTATTCCTGCTCACACTCCTACAGACACAGAATTGAATGTATAAATTGAGAAAATCTGGTCATATTGGAGATTCTACGGATCACAGTCATTTGAATACACTCACATACACCAGAACTTCAATTAATGCCAAGTCTTCATTTATTTTTTCACCTTCCTTAACAGATTTCCCTTCAATAAATCTCCATTCTATTGAGGAACAGAGAGCTGGATTAGTCTTTTAGTGCCGAAAGCTCTCTCTCGCCTTTCAGCAGGTCCATCCATCATCTGTTCCACCAGTTACCTCAATTATTTCTCACTTTACTGAGAACAAAAAAAGAGGAAGTTGGAGAACCAAAACAAACATCTCAAAGTGACGAAGCTCAGAGTATTTGCTGATGGGGCATGTAGAAACAGTTCAGGTTTCAAAGCTGTGTGCTTGCTTAAAGGCTGAGCGAAATCTAACACTAACAGCTTTCTCCCGTATTGCTTTAGTTCTGCTACATGTGCTCTCCCTACACACAAACATACTCACATACATGCACACACTCATCCACACACACACAAACATAGCTAAATACTTCCATGCCTGCACCTGATCCAAACCTAAGCTTCACATCAGACCAAAAACCAAAAAGGTAATAAATCAAATAAATTAATTAAGAAAAGAAATGCATTTAGTAAATAAAATAAATAAAAAGTCTACAGAAATACATCGTAATAAAAAAGAAAGTGGAAAAAATAGAGAACAGTCTTATTCAGGTTATGGACCCTCGGAAATCTCTATCATCGTGAGAGAAAAGAAAAGCGTATTTAATGGAATTTATTTCATTTCTCAAAAACGTAGCAAAGCGGCAGTAATATTATAGTGCACACTATGTGTTAATTATGCTGTTAAAGCAGTTTTCTGGGCGCTGCATTGCCCCGGACTTCTGCTTCTCAGCTCCAGACAGTAGCACGGATGCCAAAACCTGAAAACTCTAGAGCTTTGCGTCAGGTTTAAGTAAGCTTTTAACGTTTGATTTCCCACCCTGAAGGGCAGGTCAGTGTACAGTTTAACGACTTCCCGCTCGAACACGCCCAGCCGGACTCATCAGCTCATTAAGAGCCTTAACGGTTGAATTAAATGTGTTGAAATAGGGAAAAACTTGACTTTTCAGAAGCCTTTCCCAAAAAATGAGATCCTTACTTCTTCTCAAATGTAAATGTTAAAGGAGAAGAGTTTTAAAATAGAAAAAAACTATAACCCACTATATATAGATATCCAGAATGATTACACAACATACAACAAGATTTGGGTGCACAAGACTGAACTGATTTAGGATTGTCTCTAATAAGGTCAAAATTATTTATAAAGGCTCAAATATAGAAATAAATCCTATTTAAGTACTAACTTCTTCGTGATCACTATCATCTGCAGCTGGTAGTTTACCTTTGCCAGGATGAAAAGGATGTGCTTGACATGATTCACTGGATACTCAGAACAATGAACAGTCCAAGAAACTTAGCAAACGTCTAAGAATGAGAATTGTAGATGTACGAAAATTGGGAATTTTATTTATTTAGTTATAGTGTCACCACTTTGCCGAGATCTGGAAGAAGACACAAACTCTCACCATCAGATGAAAGGAACCTGGTTAGGATGTACAAGAACAAGCCAAGGACCGCCAAGGCTCAAGCCTGCAATGAGCTGAAAGATGCAGGAACATCAGCATCACTGTCCACAGTGATGCAATTTGAGAGGGTTCCAACAAAGAAAGTAGCCCCTGCTCCAAAATCGACACCTTCAAGCTCAGTTGAAATTTGCAGCTGCTCGCATAGACAAGCCACAAGCTTTCTGCAGAAAAATGTTATGGTCACATGAGACAAAGATTGAGATATGTAGCCACAATGACAAGAAGTGTATTTGGGAGAAAAGATCCCAAACACATATCAAAACTGGTTTTGGAATGGATAAAGCAGGCTAACATGAAGCTTCTGGGATGGCCTTCTTGCAAGGTCCATGCTAGGAAATCAACCAATTTAAAGTAATTACCAATGCTGCCAGGAGGAGTGGTCAAATAAAATTATTAATTAATAAAAAAATAAAATTATCAATCTGCCCTGGAAAATAAATGG